>JAVJIF010012534.1:0-15000 GCA_038442645.1 Agave tequilana
TCAATTGGTATCATTGAACTCTTTCAATTGGTATCATTTTGATCTTTTTGTATACTCATATGTTTATTGTGTATGTATATTTTCAATTGGTATCATCTATTGGTGATTGGTACTCATTCTATTTCATACACATATACGTGTTTTATTTGTGCTACTATATTTCTATATCTTTAGCACAAATTTTGTTTATGCTAGCGCTTGAGCATTCACTTTATTTCAATTGATTTAGTTTTCAATTGGTATCTTATTTCAATCCTATGCATGTGTTTTGTTGGTATTTCATAAAGGGGGAGAAAATCCGTTTTTCATTTTTCAATTGGTATTTGTATTTCCACTCCCTTACTTTATGATAGAAAATAAAATGTTTCAATTGATATCATGTACCTATAAAGAAAAATACTATCTTTTGATATCAAGATGTTTTGTGTTTTAAATTGGTATCTAAAATTTTGTTTAAAGCAAAGTACAAAAGTTTTGATTTATATTGACTATATGCAAGGAGAGCTTAACATCTCTTCTACATATAGATTCATGTTGAGTGTATTGTGTATTGAAGAGCTTAACATCTCTTCTTTATGTGGTACACGTGTGTAGGGGGAGCTTCACATCTCCTCTTATGCATTACATAATGTGTGTTATGTGAATTAGGGCTTAACATCCCTCCTTCATGTAATGCATATGTGTAGGGAAGCTAACTTAGCGTCTTCCTCTTCATGAATGTATATAGCATATAACATTTATTGATCTTTGTTTAATTTCAATTGATATCAAGATGCTTCATTGACATATTTTCTATTGATATCATGTTGTTTTTAGTCACCCCTTATTGACCTTGTTTTTGTTTTAGACAAAAAGGGGGAGAACATTGTTCTATTATTTTGATTGACAAAAAGAGGGAGAAAGATTTTTACCCCTCATTATTATTTATTGTTGTGATTGTTTACCCCTTTGTTGATAATTGACAAAAAGGGGAGAATAATTTGAGTTTGTTTTATATATGCATACTTATGTTTTTGCATATATTAAGTTTTATTGGTAAGTTTTATTGGTATCTAGAGCATCTAGTGTTCTTGTTAATGTTTTATTAATTTAATTGGTAACTAGAGCTTCTAGAATATGTTTTATGCATGTTGATGCATACATTTTTATGTGCATTCATTGCATATCTTTTATTTATTTGTTTATGCATGAGTTAAGGGGGAGCTTCTTTGAAGCTTAACTTTAATCCATGCATATATAACTCCATGAGTTTTGTCATCATCAAAAAGGGGGAGATTGTTGGCCCAAAGGCCTTCCACCCTAGTTTGATGATGATTAACTCATGTAGTTATGTTTACTAATAAACTTGCGTTGTTTAAGTTTCAGATCATTAACCAAGATATTAGTCGGTGATTAGCTTCAACAAGGAGTTTAGAAGCTTTTCATGATGATTCCAGGGCCAAAGCTTCATGATCACACTTTGCCTAGCCCATGGATGGAGTTTTGGAGCAAGTCTACTTGAAGATGAAGATCATCAAGAAGACTTAGGTATCCATAGTTTTAGTTAGTGTGTTTAGATCCAATTTGTAAAGTTTAGTATAGTTGATATGC
Source organism: Agave tequilana (assembly GCA_038442645.1). Classification (NCBI taxonomy): domain Eukaryota; kingdom Viridiplantae; phylum Streptophyta; class Magnoliopsida; order Asparagales; family Asparagaceae; genus Agave; species Agave tequilana. The sequence goes on from JAVJIF010012534.1 coordinate 1,591, forward strand.
TCAAGTGCACAATACACAAAAGATTTATGTTTTGGATTTGGTTTTCATGAATAGTAGATCAAAACAAGTTTACTCTATTTCTATGTATATTAGATATGTTCTAGATATACATACATGCTTTAAACTTACTAGACAAACTTATTTTGACTATCCTATTCATGTATTGAAAAATCAAGTTTGATAAAAATACAAGTTTTGTTTTGATAAAATTTGCAAGACTCAAAAGTGAATTGATATGATTGATATATGTCTTGAAATTTTTATCAAAAGTTTGTGTTTTAATATAAAATGTTAAAACAAGTTTTGTGGATTTTTAGAAGTGTTAAAAGATTTTTAGAAAAATATTTTACAGTATTTTCTGACCCAAATTCCTGTTCCAAGCTTCAATCATTCGACTAGTCAACCTGACCTAGTCGACTTGGCTGAAATCGGTCGACCGGGCCGGTCGACCGACGTGCACAAATCTGTGCAAGTTTGGCAGCGTTGGGACGGTCGACCGGGACGGTCGACCGGGTTGAGAGCAGTGCTCTCTGTTTGTTTGGGTCGACCGGGCCGGTCGACCATGGTTGCCCAACGGTCATATTTTAGACCGTTGGCGGTCGACCGGCCGGTCGACCGTCAGCCTGTCAGGCTGCCACATCAGCCTAACGGCTAGTTTTGTATTGGGGCTATATATACCCCATCTCTTCATAGTTTTTGGAGAAGTTTTCAAGAGCAAAAATTTCAGACCTTCTTAAGTGTTTTAAAAGAGTTTTCAAAAGTATTTGGGGCTTTAATCTTTCAATCTTTATTGTTTTAGGTTTTTGAAAAAATCAAAGAAAAGAGGATTTTGGGAGATTTGTCTTGGTTTCATTCTATATCTTTTGCAAGAATTTTCTCAAGTGTTTTTCTTTGTTGCTTGTTTTCCAAACACCTAGTTTTCCACACTTGAGCTATCTTCTATCCTAATCTATTTAGGATCCTTGTTTTGTGGAAAAAGAAAAGGAAAGAGGTTTGTGGTTGAAAGAGACCACCTATTGTAAACCCTTGATTTCTTGGTTGCTCCCTCTTTGGTAGAGATTGAGGTTGTGTATTGGGTTGTTGGTTTGCTCCCTCTAGTGAGAGGTGGAGTTTGGTTGTAAACCCTCTTCGGTAGAGGTGTAGGTTGTTGTGGTTGTTTGGCTAAGGGCCTACCCCTCTTGTGTGAGGAGGTGTTTGTTTGAGAGAGGAGTTCGGTACTCCATTGTTGTACAAATCCTTCTCGGTGAAGGTTCCCTCGGTGGGAGTCCTTGGTGGACGGTATAGTGGATTGGAAATCCTACACGGTGGTGTAGGCGGGGATGTAGAGCAAGGGTGCTCGAACCTCGAAACATATCATTGTGTTTGCGTTTGATCCGCTTGTCTCTAAACTCTCTCTCTCTTTACATTTGTGCAAAGCATCATACATCATTCATATTACTTGCTTGCATTTGTGTTGTGCCTTATATATTTCATATTGCTATATCATCTTATATGCTTGGTTGTTTGTGTGTGCCTCACTTGTACTTAATCAACAAGAGCTTCACATAGCACCTCAACCCATTCAAGGGGAATCAAGAGGAGTTAGTCCAGAGCCCTTCACGGGGAATTCGGCTACACTTGTTGATTGTATTAAGTTTGTGCAAAATTTGCATTAGCTTCCGCATTTAGCGCACTTAGTTTCGCATTTAGTTCTAGATTAGCACTTACACCTATTCACCCCCCCTCTAGTGTTTTTCAAAGCGAACTCGCAAGTTTGCCAAGGCCGTAACCTTTACAACTCCTCAAAATAACAAAGGTTAGAACACTTGGTGATCACTTCGCTTGATCACCAACAAACACTCTCACAATAAGGATCCTATTAGGATTGGATATAGAAATGAAAAACTCAAGCTTGTGTGAGAAAACTAGATAGATGAGGAAGTGAAAACTAAAGAAATCCTTTAAAAAAGTCAAGAGAAACACTTTTGATAAACTTCTCTTTTGATACGAAAATGAAGCTTTAAAACTTGTTGGGAAAACTCTGTTAAAGATAAGAAAAACTGGCTCTAAAAACTTTTCTAAATCTTATGTAAAAATTGCCTAAAGACCTCTTAAATAGAGGTTCATAAAAACTATCCGTTATGGCTCTGGACACGCTATCGGTCGACCGGCCGGTCGAGCGCCAACCATCGAAAATCCGACCGTTGGGGTTGTCGGTCGACTGGTCGGTCGACCGCACCAAGCATACATAGAGCACAGCTCTCTGTCGGTCGACCGGTCAGTGATCAGGCTAAACCAGAGAGCAAAGCTCTATGGGGTTGGTCAACTGGTCAGTCGATCGCTCAATGGGCTCATGTCAGTGTGCACGTCGGTCGACCGAGCTAACCATCGGTCGACCGCAAGCAGCCCAAAACCACATTTTTGTAATATTTTGAACATCCTTTTAAATTTATTTTAATTACCAATAAATCTCAATAAATCCCATAAAAATAAGTTAATTGAAATACTTTGAAGTACAAGTATGTGTGATCAAAAAACAACACATATTATAAATATGTTAACTATTTTTATGGCATAGAAATTAAAGCATAAACCAAAACCAGTATTTTCCAAAAACTAACTTCTAAATGAAAATCTGATTTTCTATAAACTTGTATAAATATAAAATAAGATATTGAAACATATTTGAAGCATAGTGTATCTGGATAGAATCCAATACACATAGTAAATGACATATACTTGTTTTTGATAATAAAAACCAAAATAAGTTTTGATAAAAACAAAACTTAAATACATGAACTAAATACATAAAAATAAGTTACCTAAGCATATGAAGCATAAATGCATATGGATAAAATCCAATATATATATATATATATATAAACCATGTAAACTTGTTTTGATGAAATCTATTCATGAAACCGAAGATGTATTCTTGAAACTCAAAACCAAAATGGTTAAACAAAAACTAAAACTATTTAACATGAAAGATAATATAAATATTTTGTGTGTGTGTGTATGAGCTTGAGCAATTCACAACTAAACTATCCTTTACTTTTTATCGTAAAGCAAAAATCTTAAACTTACAAACTTAGACTCAAGTCTTCTTGAAAATCTTCTCTTGAAAATCTTCTTCTCCATCTCGACTTGATCCAAACTTGATCCATGAGCTAAACTCTATAATCACCTAGAGGGGGGGTGAATAGGTGATGAGCTAATCTAATGGACAATTAATGCGGAATTAAAACTTATATGATGCAAACTAAAACTTTTTAAGCTAAACACCACGTATAACACAAGAGTGTAGCCGGATTTCCCGTGAAGGGCTCTGGACTAACTCCTCAAGATTCCTCTAAATAAGAGTTGAGGTGCCGCGTTGGCTCTCTTGGTTGAATCTAGTGTTAGCAAAACAATCCCCAAGCATATAACAATTAAGCACACAATATATCAAGCATATAAAAATAAAGACAATATTAGCATGCAAGATATAAAGACAAGTAAGAGATAGAGAGCGAGCAATCGCAAACACGGAATATCTGTTTCGAGGTTCGAGCACACTTGCTCTACGTCCCCGCCTTCAACACTTGAAGGATTTCCACTAAAATCGATCCCACCGAATCACTCGGTGTCGCAACACCTACAAGGAGTTCCCACAAGAACTCTTGGACTCTCTAGTCCCTCTCTTGTTCCCGAACACACCGCAAGCCCACAAGCTCACCGAGGCCGCACCTCAAACACCGAGTTCCCACTAGAACCTGAAACAATGCGAACACACACATCCGCCTCCTCAAAGTAAAGATGAAGTCTTTGTGATCACAACACTTTGATCACCTAAAAACAATCTCACAATAACACTCCTATAGGATGAATATATCAATGGATAGCTCAAGTGTTTGTGAGAAAAACAAGGATGGAATGTGTGGAGGAAAACACAAGAAATCACTTTGAAAAACACTCTTGATAAACTTCCCTTTTGATTGAAAATATTTGCTCTCAAACAAGTGGAGAAAACCTCTTAATAGAGTAGGAAAAACTATCTTTAAAACTCTCCAAAAATCTTAGCTAAAACAGCCCAAGGAAGCCCCTTTAAATAGGCTTCACAAAAACTAGCCGTTGGGGCCAAATCAACAGCCCTGACGGCTGTCGTTCGACCGGCCGGTCGACCACCAACGGTCAGATTTCTGACCGTTGGAGCCTCGGTCGACCGCCCGGTCGACCGCGGCCTGGAACAGAGAGCAGAGCTCTCTGCCGGTCGACCGGGGCTTTCCAGAGAGCAGAAGCTCTCTGGCGGTCGACCAGCCCTCCAGCCAGACTGGCGTGCACGTCTGTGCACGTCGGTCGACCGACTCGATCGACCGACTCCTAGCTCGGTCGACCGGTCCGGTCGACCGGCAGAAGCCAGGACATGTCATTTTAGGTATTAAAAGGTTGACTTTTTATCTTAAATAAAATCTCATAAATTCACAAAAAATCTACAAAAATAGGTTCAATATTATAGTTTGATAAACAAACATGTTTGAGTAAAATCAAGAATTGTTACAAACATTTTAAACTATTTTTGTAACTTAGAAATTTTGGCTAAAAACAAAATCTGTATTTTTTCAAAATAGATTTTTCAAAACTTATTTTTTCAAAACTTCTCTAAATACAAAACAAGATATTTTAAACACTTTTAACGCATAGAGTGTATGGATATGATCCACTACACATACATGATGAAATATCTATATTTTTGACAATAAGCACTAAAACGGTTTTGATTAAAAGACATGTATATATTAAACTCCAAAAATCAAAACGGTATTTTTCCAAAATGAAAGTCCTTTTGTATTTTTCAAAAATAAAAACTCTTTTATGAAAACTCATCTAAATCAAGAGAGTGTGTGTATATGGTATACTTGAGCAATCCACCAACTATTCTATCCTTTACATTTTATCTAAAAATAAAATCTTATAAAAACAAACCTAGACACAAGTCTTGATCTTGAAGGTCTTCACTTGAAGTCTTCTTCTCCTCTTGACTTGGTCCAAACTTGATCCAACGAGCTAGACTCCTCTTGAGTACTTAATGTGGTCTTGATGCATAGGCTCTTGAATCAAACCGTGTTAGCTCCAAAACTTGACTTTAAATCCTTTGTTGAAGCTAAACACCAACTAAGATCTTGATCATAAATCTGAGACTAATTAAACACAAGATCATTAGTACTATAACTACATGAGTTGATCATCATCAAAACTAGAGTGATGGGCCTTTGGGCCAACAATCTCCCCTTTTTTGATGATGACAAAACTCATGAAGTTATATATGCATGGATTAAAGTAAAGCTTCAAAGAAGCTCCCCCTTAACTCATGCATCACAATGAACAATAATATATGGCAATGAAGCACATGAATCTAAACAACATATATGCAAATATAAGGAGATAAACATGTCAATCAAGCATAAAACTCATCAAATTCTTTTCTCCTTTTCGCAAAACAAAACATATGCATAAACAAGAAATCTTCTCCCCCTTAATGTATAAAGCAAGGAAAACATGCATATATACTAAAATACTTACTTCTCCCCCTTTTGTCAATCATCAACAAAGGGGTTAAAGTAAATACAAAACAATATTCTCCCCCTCTTTGTTAAAAACAAAAAAATCAACAAAGGGGTGAACTTAAATCAATCAATAAAAGATATATGCGATATACATTCATGAAGAGGAAGACGCTAAGTTAACTTCCCTACATATATGCATTACATGAAGAAAGGATGACACGCCCTAATTCACATAACGCATAATATGCAATGCATAAGAGGAGATGTGAAGCTCCCCATACACACGTGTATCGCATAAAGAAGAGTTGTCAAGCTCCTCAATATAAGATACACTCACATGAATCTATATGTAGAAGAGATGTTAAGCTCTCCTTGCATATAGGCAATATAAATCAAAACATTTTTGAATCAAATTTTTAATAATTACTCAAAACAAATTTTGAAATTTACTCAAGGTAATTAAACACATTTTGAGATACCTTTGTAAACAAACAAAATGTTTGAGATACCAATTGGAACTAAAACATATCAAAATATTTTTTGTACCAATAGTAATTATCAATTGTAATTGAAACATTTTTGTATTTTGATACCAATGAAAGAAAATATTTTGATACCAATTCAAATTTACATGGATACCAGTTGAAATAAATAGATCAATAGATACCAATGAAATATATTGTACATTTGATATAAAAAATAACAATTGTAAAAAAAATACCAATTGAAGATAATGCATAAGCTTATATAAAAAGTACCATTGAGAAATCAAATGAAATTAAGATTTGAATTAAGCTTAGCATAAACAAAAGTTGTGCCTTAATCATGTAAATCTCTTGTAAAGCAAGCACTACCAAATGAAGAATAAATAACTAGTTAAATTAATTTTGAAAAACTAATTAAAGATCCTTCAAAACATGAAATTAAATCATATATATTTCATGAATCATACCAAATACACAAGAGTTGACACTCAAAGTCGATAAAGCTCATAAAAGTGTTCATGAAACAAGTTCATGACTAAACAAATGAAGTGTGAGTGTTCAATAATCATGTAAATAGCATTTTCATGAAAATAATCAATATGGCTCAAAAACAAATATGAATCTCATTTTATCAAATACAAATCATGAAAATCATAAAAAATATTCATTTTTCATATAAAGATGAAAATCCTAAAAATTCATTTTTCATCTTTAAAAATAAACTTCTAAGTATATGTATGATTTATCCAAAACTAACAATATGCATACATATCCAAACATGAAAAGAGTCTATGATATAGTTTACATGAAGGCAAGAGACTTAAGAGACATACATGTATATTTATTAGATTTGAATACAAAATACATATACATGAAGTAAAACATGAAAATTGGAAAAACAAGTGTAAATGAGAGAATCATCAAAACTAGGCTATACATGTGCATATAGTGAGTACAAATGAACAATAAAGTGCAAACATATATGGATCAATTGTTGCTCACTACTTGTATAAGTATATATCAAGTTTTGATAAAAACTACATTTAAACAAGTTATATACCTCATGAAGCACAAAACAATAAAACATGAACATGCAAAAAAAAAAATCATATATGAAAAGGCATGTAAATAAACTAGGAGTTTAGAGATAGTGACCAACACATGAACTATACTCCACATCTCCAAACATGGTGGTTGTCCCACCAAACCTCCTTGATAGCGGTGCATCAAATGTGTGTCCATCTAGTCCATGTGCATCCACCATCAAGGCACCATTCCTCTCACGTTTTGTGAGAGCTCGCACCTACATCAAAAGCACAATGTGGGCATTTTGGTACCCATTTTCTTTTGGGTCCATGAGGGTTAGTCTTATAAGGAACTCAAACATTTTTGTTAGCAAAATTCATAGCATTTATCTTATCATAATAAAATTTTGCTAAATGGCCTTTGCGGCCACAATGTGTACACTTGTACACTCTAGGATGCATATGTGTATAAGTGTGATCGTGGCGTGCAAAATGTCCATATGCATGATGTGGGTGTTGTGCATGAACATGGGAACTTGTTTCTTTGAAACAAGGATTCCAATCTTTTATGGTTAAATGCACATGTGCTCAAAGTTGAGCTTAACAATTTATTTTATTTTTCAAAAATTTAATCTCATTTTGATTAATAGTGGCATGTAAAGCATGGTGAGAATCATTTTTCTTTTTCTTTTTAGAAACATTTTCTTTTCTTTTTCAACAATTTTTCTTTTCAAAGAAGTGTTTTCATGCAAAGCAATTTCCTTTTATTTTTCCACAAAACAACTTTATTTTTCAAGGTAGTGTTTCCTTCACAAAGATCATTCAATTTAGAAAGCAAGAAAACATTTTTATTTTTCAAAATTTCATTTTCTTTTTCAATGCATGCAACTTTATTTTTAAAAGAATCATTTTCTTTTAACATGCAATCAAATTTCTTTTTCAAATTCTTGTTATCCTTTTTAATCATGTCATATTTTTCAAGTATTATTGACAAAAAGATGTAAGCTCATCATATGACATTTCAACATCTTCATCTAGCTCGGATTCGGTGTTTACCTCAAGGGGGTTATCCCCTTGGACCATGTAGCACACACGTTGGAAGCGTCACTTCCAACATCTGAGTCGCTCCCCGCATAATATTGTTCTTTTTCGCCAAGGGAGAGTATGATATTCCAGACTACAAAAGCCGAATCAATGTTAGCAACCCTACATAAATAATCATTGTTTAGGGTACTTTTCAAAGCATGAATGGCTTTTGAGTTAGCCTCAATATACTTGCTATTGTTAACATATGAATCTTTAATAGTAGCAAGATAAATATAAATGCTTAGGCCTTTGAGGTACATAGACATCTTAACCTTCCAAGTTTGGATGTTAAGAATGTTAAAAGTAGGAGGTGACATGAAATCCATAGTGTGTGTACAATATTGTGATTAGCTATAAATGAGGATCTTTAACTCTAGGTTGTAAGACCCAAATCAAGAGCACATCGCTCTGATACCAATTGTAATCACCTAGAGGGGGGTGAATAGGTGATGAGCTAATCTAATGGACAATTAATGCGGAATTAAAACTTATATGATGTAAACTAAAACTTCTTAAACTAAACACCACTGATTAGTCACATATATTGCATATACATTATCACCTTACCATAGTTTTTAGCTAATAAATCCTTTTAACAAGTCTTTCTTCTTCTTTGTTTAATGTAGGCCCAATTGCTAAAAGAAAGGAATGAGAAACAAGCCCAAAAGCCCACAAAATTCTGATTTAATTCAGAATAAATTCGAAATCAAGGAATCAGGGCAAATCTTGGCATATCAGAGAGGTTGAAAACCGGTTGAAAAGAATCCTCCCTGAATCAAGCGGTTGAAGCCAGCAATCAAAGACTGTTTCGTCAAATCCTGAAGCTGCAATGAGAAAATCAGCAGAAGATATGGGCAAATCACCAAACCAGAGCATTCCACCAATTGGGTGTGGCCACATGGCCACACCAGGGCCGCGGCCTTGTTATGTCAGTTGGGGGAGCGTTTTCTCCCCCAACCTTCCCGAGATCTCTTCCTTGTGGTTTTTGCCTATAAATACCAGTTTCAACAGAGCAAAATGGAGCGAAGACTAGGATTAGAATTTTGTTTATACTTTAAGGTTTAGGCTCTTTGTTAGGTAGTACAAAAGTTATATTTTTATTTTACAATTTGTAGTTCAGTACAAATACTTGTGAGAGAGAGGAATTGAGTGCTTGTACTTGAAGATTGAACTGACATCAATACAAGAATCGAGCTGCTTTTTCTTCCACTCATTTACGGTATGTCTTGCGTTATTTTCTTGCACTTTTCTTTGTCTTCTATGAGCAGCTAGATCGGTTTTCTGGGCTCACTGTTGTATCTCTCTCCAGTTCTTCTTCTCTTCTGATTTTAATGAAAAAACCCCAATGAATCATTTGCATGCCTTACTTAAAGCCTTTCTTCTTGAAAGTGTTCTTGAAGGCACATGAGGATGGGTTTGGATTTTTAAACTCTTACTTCTTTTATGAACGTTTCTTGAACTGTTTTTACTTTATACTTGCTTCTTCGCGCTTGATGATTTAACATTCGATTCGAAACGATTTTTCAAAGAAAAGAGTGAACTCTTTCAACCATCTTATGTACTTTACTTCAAACTTTCTAAAGTCAACTTTAAGTTTTGCTTATGATCAAGTTGAGGCACTTAGGATTTCAATAGAAGAATAAACTGTTGAGTAGTGAGATAGTGAGCCCAGATTTTCTTCCTTATTATAATCACCAAACAATTTTCGAGGTTTTTAAATCACCTTCTCCAAAACCTTCTCTAAAATTACAATTTCTCTTTTAATCATCTCCTTCTTTCCATTCTCTTTTCAATTAAAAATGAGCACAATTCTTTGTTATTAAACGAAACACCGAAAAGCTTTCATCGTATTCCTCCTCGTGGACACGACTCGTTAGCCACAAGCTACACGATAAATTCTTAACTCTTTGATTGTTCTTTCATTTTAGCAATCAAATTTTTGGCGCTGTTGCCGGGAGGGAACGGTGTGTTTATTTTTTAACAAGTTTTGTGTGTTGTTTCAGGGACTTGAAGATTCAGATCTAGCATTCAAGCTTTGCAAGAGAAGACTTGCAAATTCTGTGCCCCTACTCTCGAAAGTAGGAAACAGAATTTCAAGAAATTGCGTTGCAAAAAATTAAAAATTCATTGGACTACTAAAACTCTTTTTTGCAGGACATATTGCTCGCAAAAAATTAAGTTTTTGTACATTACATTCTTGCTATTTCTGCTATCCACCATCCCTGTTTTAATCCAACAGTAATTTGAGTGATTGTTAATTGCCTAAAAAACGTTTAGACTTGCATTCTAGGTATTTGTCTAATTACGTTTACTTTACAATTATTGTTGAAGAGAGCTGGAGACAAGGTACGTATGCATAGCATATAGTTTAGGAAACATTCTTGGGTGATATTTGCTTTTGAATGCTACTTTCTATATCTTGCACACTTTGCACAATTAACTCTAAGGGCAAAACCCAATTCAAGATAAGATGGGGAAGTCATTACCCTTAGCCCATAAAGCATCTCCAAGCACGCACAACCTAAGCCTAAGTAAAATCTGATAGACGTTGGCCTTAGAGACATCTCGAACTCACTAGGAGATTATCCTAAGGGGGAAGGTGTTGGAATTTGACTCCTGCCAAATCAGTGTCTAGGAAGGGGATTGAGGGCCGAAAGCCCGAAGGTTGGTGGTTACTTATTAAGGAACGTCTTTGACGGATAACCTCCCACCAATCTTGTCCTGACCTGGCTGATTAGCTTGTGGTCAAAGTCTACATACATTATACCTCCTGTGGACAATCAACCAGTTAGGAGTTGTCTAGCTCGAGGTTACCTTAGATTAGGCTTGGTTGATTACTCTTGTTGACTGTTGGTAAACTTGTTTGTGATTGTGATTGTGTTTGTGTATGCAAGTGTGGTCAAGAGACCCTAATTCATCTAGGTTGACAAGAAACACATTACTACCCAAGTTTGAACCAAGACCAGATCCGGTAATGGCTCAATCAACATCTTTGCAGGATAGGTTCTACCTCATTAGAAACTCATTTCCATCTTGCATTCTACTTCCATCGGTTGGTGAATACAATTTTGAGCTCAAGCCTCAATTCATCAATACACTCCCAAGTTTCATGGCTTAGAGTCCGAAGATGCTTACTTCTTCATAAGAGAATTTGAGGAAGTATGCCTAATGATGAAACTCACACCTTGTAGACGATGCTATTAGGTTGAGATTTGTCCCTTTCGCACTTAAGGACCTAGCAAAGAAATGGCTTTACAGCTTAGCGGCCGGTTCTATCACATCTTGGGATGGTTTCATCAAGGTCTTCTTGAAGAAATTCTATCCAATTCATAAGACCGCTCTCATTAGGAAAACAATCATGCAATTCAAGTAAGAACCGAGTGAACCGTTCTGGAGGTACTTTTAACGCTTTAAAGACCTCCTTGTCTAATGTCTTCATCATGGAATAGAGAAATGGCGACAATGCCAAATTCTTTATGACGGTTTAGACTATTCTACCAAAACCCTCTTAAAAAGTATGTGCCAAGGGGGATTCTTGCAGAAGGACGAAAATGAAGGATGGGATTTGTATGAAATCTAGCTGAAAAAAACCATCCAATGGGAACCTACTAGTGAGACCTCTAGGAATCCTAACTCCATCTCTTCAAAAGGAGGTCTCCATTCTATCGAATCATCCATATCTAATGAGGCTAAGTTAGCTAACCTAGCTAGAAGACTGGAAGCTCTAGAAACGAAGGAACCAAGTCCAGTCAATCAAGTCAGCCCAAACCAATTTTCAACTCCGGGCTGCACTAACTGTCAAGCCATGAATCATGTGTTCGAGGAGTGCCCTGTGTTTCAGGCTCAGCAACAATATCATGAACCGATGAATGCGGCCTTTTCAAGGCAGAACAATAATCCTTACGCACCAACGTTCAATCCTGGTTGGAGAAATCACCCTAATTTCTCATGGAGCCAAAATAACAATGACCATTCACGATCAAATCATGCTAGCCACTTCCATCATGCCAATAATTCTTCCAATCATCAACCCAACTTTTTCAATTTCCATAATAATTCTCCCAACCATCCACCTAACTTTTTAACCATCAACAAAACTTTCCCACCAAACTCCACAATCCTCCTTCCAGAATCCTCAACTAGAAAGGAGAATGACTGACTTTGAAAGAAACATGGAAAGATACATGAAAAATCAAGATTCTCTCATGCAAACTATACAGAGGTTAGAGGTTCAAATGAGCTAACTAGCCACGCCACAGAATGAGAGACAGAAGGGTACCCTGCCTAGTTAGCCAATAACCATCCGAGGAATTCTCAACAAGCTCATTTGGCTGAGGATCATTCATTAAATCAATGTAATGCTGTTCATACATTGAGGTCAGGAAAGAGAGTTGATAATCAAGTGTCAATGCCAACCAATCCCATTCAGCACAACCACAATCAAGCATCCAACTCATCTAATCCAAATCCTTCCAATTCTGACGAATCTGAAAAAGATAAGTCAACCAGTCAGGTGCACCAGCCTATAGTACAATTTCCTAATAGGCTGAAAAACAACAAGCAAAATCCACACATGGACAAGATAATTGAGATATTTAATCAAGTGAAGATAAATGTGCCACTTCTTGATGCCATCCAACAAGTCTCTTCCTATGCTAAGTTTCTTAAGGACATGTGCACCAAGAGAGAAAACTAATGTACCAAAAAAGGTCTTCTTAGCCACTAACATTAGTGAGCTACTATCGGGTCCGATCCCTATCAAGTACAAGGATCCAGGTAGTCCCACCATTGCCTGCACAATAGGAAAAGCCGAGATTAGTCGTGCACTTCTTGACTTGGGGGCAAGTATCAACTTGCTTTCATTCTCAGTTTATCAATAACTCGGGTTGGGCGATCTTAGTCCAACTCGAGTCACCATCCAACTAGCTGACCGTTCAGTAAAAGTTCCAAAAGGGGAGATTAATGATGTCCTAATCCGGGTAGGGGAGTTTATTTACCCTGTCGATTTCATAGTTCTGGAGACACAACCTGTGTCCAACTCCAATCATAGGGCTCAAAGTCCTGTTATCCTAGGGCGACCATTCCTTACTACTACCAATGCCATCATCAATTGTAGGAATGGGTCCATGAGGTTAACCTTTGGGGACATGACTAGAGAAGTCAATGTCCTCAATTAGGAAAACAACCCCGCGATATTGAGGACCAAACATTTGAAGTCAACCTAATTGAGAACTTAACAAGTGAACATAGGAAAGAATTGGAATTAGAAACTGAGTGTGACTTCGGGTT
>JAVJIF010012534.1:20000-142171 GCA_038442645.1 Agave tequilana
TCTCCCAACTGATTATTTTTTTTATTGAAGACTCAATGCAATACAAGTTGATTATTAATGCTAATTCATATCACGTTCATGAGAAATTTTCTGAAATTACGAGAGAAAAAATCAAAATGGACTTAGATCAAAATAGGATCTCCCTCACCATAGGTTTCCTCCTCTCGAAGTGGTCATGCCTTCATTTTGTCATTGGTGCCATGACCGGCCATCACCATAAAAAAGAGAGGAATGAATTAGGAAGTGAATATCAAGAGAGAAAAATTAGGTTCTTTTTAGGGTTTTAGATCAACTTACCAAGAGAGAATGAGTGTGTGTTTGGGGGGTAAGGGAAGGTTGCTACCCCCTTTTTAGGCCTGCCAGTGTGCGCACTGCGCTGCTGTCGCCCAGTGCAGAGAGGGGGGAGGAAATAGAGAGAGATTGAAATATTCAGAGAGAAATTGATAGAGAGTTTTTTGAGAGATGGAATGTTTGAGTTTTCTTTGATGGGTTCATCCTATTGAAGAGGCAGGATGAAGAGAGATGATGGAATTATTTCTTTTCCCATTTGCACAAAATCCCTTCCATAATTATCTATTGTCTCACTTTAATAATATCTCTCCCTCTCCACCACCTAACACACATTTTACTGGAACATCCTATCCCTCCATCACCCCTTCTCATGCACACCTGCCCCTTCCACTAACCACACATAATAAAATATTATGGTATTCGTTAGGATTAATTGTATTTTCTTGTATTTACACAATATACTCATTCACCAATTTATTACTTGAATTTACATACACAATTTTGTGTATAAATATATATACATGTATCCATGCAAGGATGACTACATAAAAATTTCGCATACACTTAACACACACATAATCTATACATGTATATACATATATATAAAATCTCCAGTTTACCTCACATCCAAAATTTCCTAAAATTTCAAAAAAAATCCCAAAATGATACAAAATAAATTTAAATTACCTCAGATAATCTTGTATAATCTCATCAATCAAGTATTAGAATATTAAATCAATATTTTAATAATTTGGTGTGTTACAACTTAGACCCCGAGCGTACTTTAGCCTCCAGGCTCTCGCCCACTACCTCAAAAGAGAAGTGAGTTTAAATTATCAGGTCTCTTAGCTCCGTCTGGTAGGCATGCTTAGCGCTTTACCACTAGATTCGTCTAGGTGGAACTCTGCCAGATTTTTGACTCGCCCTCTAAGCCGAGTCATTCCAGTCGCTTCGTCGGGCGCTCTAATGTTAAACACTGTTTGCTGACCGTACCTCCATTCGCTTAGCTCCGCTTGGGTGTTCACTTCCTTACTTATTACCTGCTCACTAGCTTATCTATTATTTTATTAATGGTTGTGAAAATTTGAAATCTTAATTATACTATTTTTCTTGAAACTACATGATTTTTCGGTCTTCGTACCGATCTCGTATATCAGTACTATTTTCCTGTATCGCTTAACGTGCTTACATATATCATGCCATCACTTGTCACATGCCTAATATCACCCTCAAGTAATGCTATCACTTGACATCCGACATGACGTACCTGATTTTTATAATTATCACGATAACGGGAATGATGACCTGAAATCTTATTTACATCTTGATATATTTTAGTATAAACTGTACTCCTGATACACCTGTATTCCTGATACTCTTGACTTGTTCCTGCTTATTTCTAAAATCTGATAATTATCTAATAAATTATAAAAAAGGAACAACTTCCATTGGGTCGGGGAAAACTTGCGGCTATCAATATATGTTCGTGTTTACAGTGGTATTGGTACGTTATGCAACTAAATCTTCCGGTCTGACGTGAGAGCCTCCAGGTGACCGAGGGAAGCGCTGGCTCCCTCCTTCTTGGTACCATCTTGATAAGGGAATCCTATAAGACCCTCCTGTAGGCCTTGCGCTGGCTCCATACACCAACAATGGAATACCCTGGACCGTGGTCCCGGGCATGCACGAGACCTACTGTAAACATTGTTCGTTGATACCCCCGTTGGTTTCCAATAACAATCTTGCGTTACTCAGATGTGTATATATGTGTGCTGAGACGCTAGTTCACATATCTAGAAATCTGGATAGGACGAGTAATTATAACAAAAATAAAAGATGCCAATTATGTATCCGTTGTATGCTTGCCGAGTTTACTTTCATCGGGTTTTTACATCGGATTTCCAGTTTCTGATTATTATTATATTATAGTTGCTTACATCCTGCTTTACGACTTGTATTCTATTTCACCAGTCTCCTGCCCTTTTCTTATTATGCCATAAGTATTCCTTACTTGATATTACTTGCTATATATCTACCTGCTTCTGTATGCTTGTGCTCACGACACGATTTTCAATGTATGTTTATGAATCGGATTTATCGATACACATGTGCTTATTGATGCACGCCATTTGGCATTCGCATCACCACTCGTTGGGGAGTTCTGACTCCCCTGGATCCTCATGTCCACGACTCGAAGCTTGGAGCTAAGTAGATTCTCCTAGTTGCTGATTAGAGAAGCATAGCGGAAGCGTGGATCATCGGCAAACCATCTAAAGCCCTATTCTTTCAGGACTCCTGCGCATCTCTCGAGTTTTCCTTCTATAAACTCGTGAACGCCTTTCATTCTATTCATACTTGTATATCTCCTTGTATTCTCGTAATTGTGCCTATCGGTGATATAATATTCTTATAATATTGTGTCACACCTGGTAATAACTTTGTAATTGTACTCATATGTTAGAATGTATAATGCACCATATGCTTCTGTACTCTGATTCTTGCCTATACTGATACTTAGAGTATATATGTAAGGGTATTTTTGACCTACGTATATACGCTACAGTAACATCTCCGTACCCGCGGGGTCGGGGCATTACACCCAACATCAACTGAGAGTCGCGTCCCACATGATTGTGAGTTGCGTCCCAACATTATTTCAGGGTCACGTTTCAACAAGGGTCACCCTTTCATTAAGGTTCGCGTCCGAAGAAGACCATCAATTGACAGTCGCGTCTTCCTCAAATAGAGGTCGTGTTCTCTCTCCTATATAAGGAGTATGTTCTTACTTTTGCAATTAGTTCAACAGTACACTGGTAAAAGTAATCGGCAACTCTATCAGTTCAATAGTACACCGACAAACAAACCGGAGCTCACACAAGTGCTAGACTGAGTTTCTAAAACACCTGTGAGGATCTTCTCAAAAAGCTTCAAGCAGTTCAATAGTACACAAGCGAAAATCAGAATCCAGACATGATCAAGTTTAGGCATCTCAAAAGATTTCTAGTCCAATCATGAGGAGCCTGAAATCAAATTGAAATCCAAAGAATTCGAAAATTGGTCCTAGTCAATCGCGGAGTGTCAAAACTTTGGAGGGGGTTTTGTAGGCTGTCTAAAAATTATTAGATAGGAGTCCTCAGACACGGGCCTCACTTCAACGCGAAGGTCGCGTTTCAACTAAAATGCAAACCTCGCGTCCATGGGCAAATACAGACTTCAAACGTAGGTCTGAGCTACTCTGCATTTCTCTTCAAACGCGGGTCTGAGCAACTCCGCGTCTCTCTTCAAACGTGGATCTGAGCAACTCCGTGTCTCAATTTCAACGCATGTATGTGAGCTTCGCGTTTTGACTCCAACACAGCTATGAGAAAACTGTAAGCGCCACATCTACAAGACAGCGCGAGGTCCGCGTCCAGCATGAGACTCACGTTTGTGTTATAACTGACCCCCATTACTAGGTCAATTAATTCCCATATAATGTAGGAGTTAGTCCCCATTATAGAGGAATTCTAGGGGACAATTATACCTCTAGAATCCCCTATAAATAGCCTCAAGAGCTATGAACAAGGGGCTTTTCCTAAGACATTGGGTTGAGAATTCTCAAGCTAAAAGATTCTTTTCAACCTCAAAGTTCAGATAGAGAGAAAAAGAGAAATCAGTGCACTCTAAATACTTAGTATATTAAAAATAGAGTTCTTTTCTGGTTACTTTTTTAAGAGCATCCCGAAGCAAATCTCGAGGAGAAGCTTGCCATTTAGCTGGTCAATGGAGAACAAGAATTACTCTCCATCACCACATCAAGAACCCAACTTTAAACAAAGAGGAGATCTAGATATTCTCCTCTCTTTGATAATCAGAGTTTCGATCCATTGTAACTTTCTTTCACTTCAAAAAATTTTTACACGCTTCAATTTTTTCGACTAAACAACAGATGCTCCTTGATCTCATTGACCTTGATAGTTGATTTGCATCTATAGATGATAGCCTTCCTAAAGTTACTGCATAAAGAAAGTAAAGAAAACAATATAAAAATGCTTGACCCTCATCTTCTATCTTAACCTCTATCTTATCTAAATCATTGATAACAAAGAAAATTTTGCAATGTGAGACTTGATAAATGTACTTTCATGCATGTGGAGAAGAAAGAGACGCTACCTCAGAATTAACCGAATCGCCATGACTTCTTCTAATGGTCCTGAAATCGCTCCACAGCGTGAATTTGGTTTTCTAAAGAAAACTTATCCAGCACGTCGTCCGCCAAACAAAGCTGAATAGCTGTCAAGACTTTCTCATTCAACTCTTGCCAAGTTTCTTCCGTCATATCTTCAGGATTTTTTCTATCTCCTAAGTAGTTCTTTCTTCAACCCGCTCTGCGTCAGGATGGTGTTCATCCTAATCTGCCATCTGTTGAAATTGATGAAACCATCAAATGTCTGAATATCAAACTTGATGCAGACATCTTCACGTTGACCTTGCTTTGATACCAATTATTGTGATAGCCCCTGCGATCGATACGATCTTATACCAATCACTGAGACGATGTAGGGGAATGACATGATCGTCGAGTAAGGAGAAGAAGAGATGAAGAAGATATTCCTAAGTATAGAAAACCAACACACAATTTAACGTAGTTCCACCAATCAACAAATCGTGTGTACGTCCACATGATAAAGGGGAAAAATTTTATGAAACTTTGAGGGAGTACAATAAGAAAAACTTACACTTCTAACTAAGAAGATTACAAGCCCTTTGATGGTCACTTAAAATAGCAAATCCTTATGGCTAAAACTTCTCTCACAAATCTCTTACTTTTTCTTTATTCACTATTTGAATAACATTAAAGGTCACCCTTAAGGAGTTATTTATAAACCATAGGACAATCCTAGTCCTACATAAACTCTATCAATACGAATAACACCGCCTCAAAGGAAAAGAAAACTCGAATCCAACTTGAACTGAAAACAGATTTAGAAAAGAAAACTGCCAGAACCGCCCTGTTAGTCAACTTTTATGCTAGATTAGTCGATTAATAAATGTATTAGTCGACTTATCAATGCTATAAGTCGACTTCTGAGAACATCCAACTCTTTGTTACCTTTCAAGTCGACTACTGAGATGACCTAGTTGACTACTTGAGTCATTAGTCGACTATACTGCAAGCATCTCTTCGTGCTCGTCCGTTCTTTAATCACTGAAGTTTCGTCTACCTTCACGACATATTCCAATCGTAATCCTAACATCTTTAGTATTCAATGCAAACTTGTGAATCCTAAGAGTTAACCTCAAAGTCCCTCTTATGGATACATAATTTAAAAAATAAAAAATAAAAAAGGCACTTTATAACTAATGTCAAATTCTATATTATAACTCTCTAATAGTTTTCAATTGTTTCCATTCCGTATTTATTATATTATTCAAAGTAAAAGTTATTTAATTAAATATTTGACTACTCGATTATGAATTCTGTAATTCTATTTGAATATGTAAGTATTTAATATCTTAATTTCATCTAAATAATTTTTTCATCCAATTTTTTTCTATTAAGATACTGATTGTTTTTCTTAACGTGCACCGCACATGCAATAATATAGTGTAAAATTACTTGTGCACGCAGGCATGATCGATTCTTCACAGAGTCTTCTTCGTTTTTCTCCCAAAATATAAACACTATAAATATATATTTTATGGTAATATAAAGCTCTGTCCCTTGTGAAGCTATAAATCTAGCTTAGAACAGTGAAAAGACTTCTGTTAGGGGGGCGGACAAAACCGACTGCAGGCAAGAAAACTACACAGAAATTCAGCTGAATGATGGTGAGGTGGTGGATGTTGTACAGTCTACTTCTGGAGTCATTGACGCTAGACCAGGGCCGGTCCTCACTCAGGGCCGGCAGGGCGACTAGGCGTGAGCATCGGTCGGTTCGGTTCGGGTTTTGTCAATTTTGACAAAACCAAACCGAACCGAATAAGGTCATGAACTGAACCGCACCCACTCAGATTGGTTCGGTTTCGGTTCGGTTTCGGTTTTCGATTTTTGAGCGATATTTTCGATTTTAACCGAACTCTGCTCACCCCAAGGGCAACCGCGCAAGGCCTAAAAAATCTAAGAAGCCCAAAATTCTATTTAAACCATATTATAAAGTATTAAAAAAATGAAAAAAGTATCCTAAAAGTGCGCACATGCAATGAGCATGCAGCCTCTTCCAGTCTTCCGCATCCCTGTACCCCAATAGGCCAACACCCGCCTCTTTCACTTCCCATGTCCCCAGCCTTTGCCTCCCTCCCTCCCTCTCTCTCTCTCTCTCTCACAATACCCCGACACTCGCCTCTTCCACTTCAACTCTCTCTCTCTCTCTCTCTCTCTCTCTCTCTCTCAATCCCCGACACTCGCCTCTTCCCTTCACTCCCCCCCCCCCCCCCCCCCCACCAAGCCGGCGTCCAGTCCACAGTCCAGGCATCCAGGCGAGGCAACTCAGGCGTCCCGGCGTGACGGCTGTGCCGGCCGAGTCCAGCAGCAAGCATGGAATAATCTTCGTTAAGTGAATTTGAATCTTTTAAATTAGTAACTTGTTTTTGTTTTCAAGATTACTGTATTTTGACAATTGTAAGTTGGCCTTAGCAGTTGGACAATTTAAAAAGACTAAAAAAAAAAAAAACTTTGGCACGTGATTCAAGTTTGGATAGAAACTTGACGGGTCTAATTATATTTTGGCACGTGATTCAAGTTTGTATAGAAACTTGATGAGTCTAATTATATTTAACCATTTATAAATTTTCGTTTTTGTATGGGACTAAAGTCTCACATTTTGCCTTTTATCTAGTCGTCTAAACATGAGTGTTATTTGTGAGCCGATTCAAGCATTTTGAGTATTATCTAGAAATTTGATTTTGATACTTAGCATGTTGGTGCCAGCATTTGGGAAAATTAAAAAGGACTGACAAGTACAAAGCCTCTTCTCTAAAAAAGAAGTAAAATGGATTGAAAGAATGTGCCAACTCTCTGGTCTTTGGTGCAGTCTTACTATGGAAACTATTAACAGAAAAAAAAAAAATAGAAAAAAAGAAAAAAGGAACAGCATTCACTGATTGCTATACATTTCTTTAAAAAGCCTCGGTGACGACTCTTTCATGTTCAACTCTATCTGATTGTCTTTTTATCTCTCTCTTTTTGTAAGCCCTCCAAAAAAAAAAAAAAAATTTTTTGATGCTTGATTTTTTGATTGTTAGCTTTAGCTTCATTGATGTGATTGTTTTGTCAATGGCTTTGTGGAGGGGAGAAAGATGGCCGCAGGGAGACTGCTCTGTTTGGTCCTTGCAGTTATGGGGTTGATGAATTGTTGGGGAGTTGAGGCAAAGAAGCCCAAACCAATGATTTCTTTGCTATGTTTTTAGTTTTTGAATGTAATATTTTTAAAATCGGGGTAGTATTTTTCTGCATCTAGTATTTTATCCTATCGGGTTTTTACTAGACAAGGTTTTAACGAGGCCCCAAAAAGGTTCTCCTTTATCTGTTGTAACACCCCGTTCCTGTAATACGTACTTAATTACGTATTCAGATTCTCGATCATATTTTCAATTTACTTCTTGTATTTATTTTTATTTTATGTATATTTATGTAATCGCTTTACATTGGATCTAGATTCAGCCCTAGCCTGAACCGGGAATCCAATCCTAGTTTATTATTCAATTTGGTCTTTCTGGTAGTCAGATTTAATCATTTTAGTTTCAAACTTCATTTTTCAATATTTTAATTTTAATTAATTATCTAAATTTTTTTTAGAATTATTCTACAAAATCTTCAGAACCGGTGTCCACCGGTGCCGCCGATCGATTCTCAAATTTTTAGTTTACAAATGTAATTGAATTTCTGGAAACCGCTTTCACATTATCTCTTAGAATCACATTTTCTATCTAAATGTATTTTTGGAGATTTTTTTGAATTTATCAAAGTTCGACCAGTTTTAGTGTCGACCGGTATCGCCTGTTGATTCCAGAATTTTTAATTTACAAAAAGAATCAAATTTCTAAAATCTTCTTTCACATTTTCTCTTAAAATCATATTTTTTTATTTTAATTTTGGTGAACTTTCTGAATTTATTAAAACTCGACCGAATTTGGTGTCGGCCAGTATTGCTGGTAGATTTCAGAATTTTTTATTTTGAAAATGATATGTAATTTCTAAAATCAATTTCATATTATTCCTTAGGAGGATGTTTTCTACCTCTGGGTATTTTTAGAGATTTTTCTGAAACGGTCGATATTTCCCGATATTATTAAAATATTATTATTTTATGGAATCTTTCATTTCTTTCCTTTCTTTCTTTCTGTTTCTTTTTCGTTCCCCCCCAACTCCACCTGATGCCCACTCCCTTCATTTAATACATGTCCCCTCCATCACTCACTCTCTCTCTCCCCCCTTTTCCGTTTCTTTTTCTTTTTTCTTTTTTCTTTTCTTTCCTTCTCCTTCCTCTCTCCCTCTCTCTTCTCCACTTGGGCGACAACAAGCCCAACTCCGGTGCCCCCCTCCAGTGAGTCCCCCACACAGCCGGCGAGCCACCACCACCCTACTCTGGCCTCTCCTCTCTCATCTCCTCCCTCCACCATCAAGAATACCATCTTCTTCCTCCTCCCCAAACCACCACCATCACCTTCTAATTCCTCAAATCAACCACCACCACCATCTTCTCCACTCCAACTTCACCATCACCTCCCTCATCTCCTCCACCTCCTTCTTTGGCCAAGATCATCACCTCATCTCCACCAACTACACACGCCATCATCACCATCTAAATCACCTCCAAACATAACATCCCCTTCTCCTCTTCCTTGGGGTGTCGGTGGCCACCCTTGTCCTGCGCCAGCCTCCGGCGGTCAGCGCCGCGTCCCCTAGCTGTGTAGTCGCGGCCAGGCTTGGTGGAGCCACGACCTGGCTGAGCTAAGCCGTGTGCAGAGCAAAGGGCTGCTGTCCCCTCCTCTCTCTCTGCTGTCTCTCTCTCACTCTCTTTATTGTCTCTCTTTCGCCCTCTATATCTCTCTCTCTCCTATTCTCTTTCTCTCTAGCTCTCTTCCTCTTCTCTCTAGATCTGTTTCCCTCTCCTGCTCTCTCTTACCTGTTTTCCTCCCTAAAACTATATATTTTTATATACCTTAATAAATTATGGAGCGTGCGTGAGTTTGTGGAGTTTCAGATTTCACAACGTTTTTAGAGATTTAGGCGAGTGTCCTCGTCTCATTTTGGGTTTCCCTACATCGTCGGGTCGACTATGTATTATATTCTTTATTTGGATTTGTATTCATATTTTGTATTGGGTTAGGCCCTTATATTTGTATGTGGACGAGTGCCCAGTATTGTACATGAATATGCCTGTGACGAATATTTGTACTCTGATAGTTTATTTTCTGTACATATACCATGTCTAAGTTATGCTCTTTTACTATTTTATACCATGCGTGATCGACCCTTCGTGGTCGTTTAGCCTCCAGGCTCTCTACTCAACCTCCGGTCTTCACTACTTCATAGTAGCCTATGAAAATCACCTAGAGGGGGGGGGGTGAATAGGTGATAATGCTAATCAAAGGGCAATTTAAAAATTTAAAGCTATAACAATCACAATCAAGAATCACAAGATGAATGCAAGCAAGTAAGTATGATGAGCAAGTAATAAGTGCAAGCAAAGTAGAGTAATAATTGCAAGAATGTAAACCAATCGCAAACACAAGGATATGTTATCGAGGTTCGAGCACCCAGCTCTACTCCCCGCCTTCCCCAGAAGGATTCCGACCACTTCCACTATCACAAAGATCTCAAATACAATGGAGTACCCAACTCCTACAATCTCAAGAACAAGTAATTATCTTGGTAGTCAAAAGACCACAAACTCTCTCTTTCAAATATCTCTTCCCTTACAAAGGTCCTTAGAGAATATTGAGTAGGAATGAAGCTCTTGTTGTAAGTGAAGAAAGAAAATTAAATCAGAGAGTATTTGAAAATCCTTCAGAAAATCAGTGAGAAATTTAGCACAAAAACCAAGAAACAAGTCTCTTTGAAAGCCTTAAACTTTTGAATTTTCTAGCAATAATTGTTGTAACCAATCTCTCTCTAAACACCCCTATTTATAGGAGAGGGCTAGGGTTTAGGGATAAAACATAATTACTGATGTTTAGGAGGTAATTAGATCAAAATATATCCATAAACGAATTTTTTAAACACAAAAGACAAAAATAACCAGCTCTGAAAAATCTGCCCGTTACTGTTCAAACGGCTACATCGGTTGACGGGCTGGTCGACCGGTAGTACAAAATTCCGACCGTTACAGGTTATCGGTCGACCGACCCGGTCGACTGATACAAACTGTGACTCAAAAATAAATATCGGTCGACTGCCCCGGTCGACCGACAGACATGCACACGGATACGTGCATTCTGCCAGGACCTCGGTCGACTGGTCCGGTCGACCGGACCAGCCTGACACAGACTCGGTCGACTGTCGGTAGACTGCCGGTCGACCGGATCAGGTCAGAAAACGAAATAAAGACAGAATTTTGAGAAGAAAAATATTTTTAACAAAACTATTTTAAACAGGAATTCAGTATGTAACATAAAAAGAAATTTGTAGAAGAAAGATTTTGTACTAAAATATTTTTGTATATTTTATAGGAAATAAACTAAGAAATAGTATATGCGCAAAAACGTGTGTGATTGAGCTTCAAACCTAATCTCTATTCTTTAACAAGCTATAAACTGAAAAACAAAATACATGAAGACTTCTTGAGCTATCTTCAGGTCTTTGAGCCATCCAATGCCTTACTAGTGCCTTCTCTTCTATGATCCTTCCTTAATGTACAATTTGCCTTCCTTACTTGGTGGAACTTAGAAGTTCTTGCAATAGCTAAGCAAATGGTCTCTAAACATGGTACAAAACCTGAAACTCATCTTAACAAACTTGTTAGTACCAAATAGCTCTAATTTGGTTTGTCATCATCAAAACACAAAACAATTAGAGAGTGTAACCTCTTGGGCCAACAATCTCCCCCTTTTTGATGATGACAAAACAAATAGGCTATTAACAAAAATATAGGGTAGGAGAAAACTCCCCCTCAAATTATGCTATACATAAAACACAAGAATATGCTCTAGATACCAATAATTGAAATGATGCACCAATTATTGAAACCAATTAAAAACAAATATATAAAACACAAAAATTGCTCTTGATACCAAAAATACCAAAAACAACTAAAACACAAGAATTTATTTAAAACACAAAAACTCATAAAAACAAAACATATAAATTCATATGGAACCAAGACCAAATGAACTTATTTTTGTCCATGTAAACTTATTCTCCCCCTTTTTGTCATACATCAAAAAGGGTTATGAAAAACATGTTTATTCAATAATACAAACATTAAGTTCTCCACAAATAAACGAAAATCTAGCAAAATCAAGAGGTTTAGTGAAAATATCGGCTAGTTGTAAATCCGTGGAAACATAATCAATATCTATATCACCTTTCTCAAAATGATCTCTAAGAAAGTGATATCTAATCTCAATGTGCTTGGTCTTACTATGTTGATTTGCATTTTTGGTCATGTGTATAGTACTAGTATTATCACAAAATATTTTTATATGATCAAAGTGCAAATCAAAATCAAGGAGAGTATGTTTCATCCAAAGGACTTGTGCACAACAAGCCCCCGCGGCAACATACTCCGCCTCGGCGGTTGAGAGAGCTACGGAATTTTGTTTCCTAGAGGACCATGAAACAAGACAATTATCAAGAAATTGACATGTCCCACTAGTACTCTTTCTATCTACTCTACAACCCGCATAGTCGGCATCCGAATAACTAGTCATAGAAAAATCTATAGTTTTCGGATACCAAAGACCCATCCCAATTGTGCCCTTAATATAACGAATAATGCGTTTTACCGCAATAAGATGAGATTCTTTAGGACACGATTGAAATCTAGCACAAAGACACACACTAAACATGATATCCGGCCTACTTGCCGTTAAATATAAAAGACTTCCTATCATGCTTCTATATAATTTAATATCAACATTTTTACCTTGTTCGTCCTTATCAAGCTTGGTTGTAGTTGCCATTGGAGTGTTGCAGGCCTTTGATCCTTCAAGCCCAAACTTCTTTACTAGCTCCTTTGCGTACTTGGCTTGGTTAATGAAGGTTCCGTCTTGCAATTGCTTGATTTGGAGTCCAAGGAAGAAATTTAGCTCACCCATTGAAGACATTTCAAATTCAAGTTGCATGACTTTCTCAAAATCCTTGCATAAAAGCTCATTAGTAGATCCAAAAATTATATCATCAACATAAATTTGCACAATTAAAATATCATTATCAACATGCTTAGTAAAAAGAGTTGTGTCTACTTTGCCTTTAATAAAATCATTTGAAATGAGAAAACTAGAAAGCCTTTCATACCAAGCTCTTGGAGCTTGTTTCAATCCATACAAAGCTTTATCAAGTTTAAAAACAAAATCGGGATGAACATGATCAACAAAACCGGGAGGTTGAGAAACATAAACTTCTTCATTAATAAAACCATTTAAAAATGCACTTTTTACATCCATTTGAAAAAGTTTAAAATTTTTAAAACATGCAAAAGCTAGTGTCATCCGTATGGCTTCAAGCCGTGCTACGGGTGCAAAGGTCTCCTCAAAATCAATTCCCTCAACTTGAGTGTAACCTTGGGCCACTAACCTAGCTTTATTCCTAATGACATTTCCGGACTCATCCATCTTGTTTCTAAAGATCCACTTAGTACCAATTATTGGTCTATCGTGGGGCTTAGGAACAAGGTGCCAAACTTGGTTGCGCTCAAATTGATTGAGTTCCTCTTACATGGCAAGCAACCAATATGGGTCCGTCTCGGCTTCGAGAATGCCTTTGGATTCAAAATGAGAAATGAAAGCAAAGTTACCACATAGGTCATGGAGTTTGGAGCGCGTTGTGACTCCTTTAGATGCATCACCCAAGATGAGCTCCTTAGGATGATTTGTAGCGTATCTCCAAGCTTTAGGAAGCGGTTGAGTGCTTTCCTCCTTATCCTCTTGAACTTCACCAATAGGA
The DNA here is from genome assembly GCA_038442645.1 of Agave tequilana. Classification (NCBI taxonomy): domain Eukaryota; kingdom Viridiplantae; phylum Streptophyta; class Magnoliopsida; order Asparagales; family Asparagaceae; genus Agave; species Agave tequilana. The sequence continues at coordinate 33,379 of JAVJIF010012534.1, forward strand.
TCTAGCTTTTCTTCTTGAGCGGGTGAGTCCTTCAAGGATAGTCTCTCCATGTCTTCACCTAATGGTTCAATCTCTACAACATTCTCAATAATCACATTAGATTCTTCAAATTTAACATGCATGGTTTCTTCAATGGTAAGAGTAGATCTATTGAAAACTCTATATGCTTTGCTAGTAGAGGAATATCCAACAAAGATAGCCTCATAAGCCTTAGCATCAAATTTACCCAAATTATCCTTAGTATTCAAAACAAAACACTTGCATCCAAAAACTTTAAAATATGCAACATTTGGTTTTCTAGAATGATACATTTCAAATGATGTTTTTGAAGAATTTTTGCACAAATAAATACGATTCGATATATAGCATGCGGTGTTTACGGCCTCGGCCCATAAATATTGAGGGAGGTCATATTCACTTATCATTGTCCTAGCCATCTCTGAAGTGTTCTATTTTTCCTTTCTACAACTCCATTTTGTTGTGGAGTTCTAGGACAAGACATTTCATGCTTAATTCCCTTTCATCACAATAAGTCATGAAGAGTTGGTTAACAAACTCACCACCTCTATCACTCCTTATTCTCAAAATCGGAAACCCTTTTCTTTTTCAACTCTTTTTCGAAAGATTTTAAAATGAGAAAAAGTTTAATCTTTATTTTGTAAAAAGAAAACCCAAGTAAAACGGGAGAAATCATCAACTAAAACAAATGCAAATCTACTTCCATTTAAACTCTTAGTTTTAGCTGGTCCAAAAAGATCCATATGAATTAATTCTAAAGGCCTAGTTGACATGATATCCTTGATTGGTTTAAAGGAAGACTTGGTTTGTTTCCCAAGTTGGCACGCACTACAAATGCGGTCTTTCTCAAAATCCAAGCAAGGTATACCCTTCACCAATTCCTTTGAATTAATCCTAGAGATATGGTCAAAAGATGCATGTCCTAATCTTCTATGCCAAAGCCAAGAATTTTCATCAAAAGCATTTAAGCATTTAGTAGAACAATCTAAATTAAGCATGTCAATAATATAAACATTATTATCACGAAAACCGGTAAGAATACAAACATCGGATTTAACATCAAAATCTTGCATGAGGAATCATCAAAAACAACTTTAAGTCCACGGTCACAAAGTTGACTAATGCTAAGCAAATTATGTTTTAAACCATCTACTAAAACAACATTCTCAATAATAGGAGATGCACCAATTTGAATGTTACCTATACCGATGATAGTTCCTTTGGAATCATCCCCGAAGGTGACGGTGCCACCTTCCATGTACCTTGATAGGGTTGTGAAGTTGTTGATGTCCCATGTCATGTGTCTTGAACAACCACTATCAAGGTACCACCGCTCCCTACGTCTTGGAGCTTTGGTGTGTACCTACATCAAACATTTTAGGACTTGATTTTGGTACCCACATTTTCTTGGGTCCATGAGGGTTAGAGCCATTAACCCAAACAAGATTATTTGAACTATGCAATTTATCATAACAAAATTTAGCTAAATGTCCATTTTTACCACAATAAGTACATCTATACACTCTACCATATCTAAAAGCATAGTGAGTGTGTGATTTGTGAGCATGGGCATTGTGAGCATGAAAAGATTTAGCATGAGAAGTATTATTTGAAGTGTGAGCATGTGAAATTTTAGCATGAGAATCTTTAACATGAGAAGTGTGCTTTTGGAAAACTTTTCTTCAAGCTTCTTGGTGTTAAAAGCACAATCTTTCAAAAGCTTTTCAAAATCAACCATTTTGGTTTTAAGGAAGAAATTTCTTTATTATCAACAATAGGGGTTTTACCCTTACAAGAAATCTTATAAGCGTCAAATTCATTTTGAATAGAAACAAGATTGGAAGAAAGATCATCTTTTTCTTTTGAAACCAAAGCAAGTTGATTTTTAAGAAAAGCAACTTCTTTTTGTAATTTAAAGCATTCCATTTTCTTGTTATCATAAGTTTCGGAAAGTTCTACAAAGGCATGAACTAGAACTTCCTTACTTAGTTCATCATCTTCATCATCAAGGGATTGAGGGGTTACCTTAGGTGTGTTTGCCATGAAACACATATTAGCTTGATCCACCTCTTCTTCGGACTCGCTTTCCGAATCCCATGTTGCTTTGTAGGCTTTCTTCTCCTCCGGCTTCTTTGGCTTGAAGGAGGAAGTCATCTTCTTCTTGAACTCCGGACAATCCGCCATGATATGTCCGGGTTTGCGGCAATTATAGCAAATGATCTTCCGCTCCTCTTTGCCTTCGAATCTTCTCCGGAAGTTGAACTTGTTCTTTCGGTACAACCTCTTGACATTCCGCACAAGTAGAGTTAGCTCCTCATCTTCTTCTTCGTCTTCATCATCGTCATCATTGGTGGATGAAGTCTTGAAGGCTATGGATTTCTTCTTTGAAGTAGTGGCTTCTTCTCTTGCCTTCTTCTCCATCTCATGGGTCTTAAGTTCCCAATGAGACTAATGATGTCCATCTCATCCTTATCGTTCAACTCCTTTAAGGTGGTGGCCTTGATCTCCCATGAAGAAGGAAGAGCCCGTATCACTTTGCGCACCTTTTGATCGTTGGATATGACGTCACCTAATGAAGAAAGACCATTTGTAATTTTAGTGAAACGAGTAATCATACAATCAATGGATTCATCATCAAGCATTTAAATGATTCATATTAAGACCTCAAGAGATCTATTTTATCTCTCTTGACTTGTGAAGTCCCTTCGTGTGTGACCAATAAATGTTGCCAAATCTCATAGGCGGATTGGCAATGAATTACCCGTGTAAGGTCATCCTCATTCAAGGCGGTTAATAGGGAGTTTTGGGCTTTGGAGTTAGCCACATATTCTCTAAAGTTGAAGTCGGTCCAAGTGCTCTCATCACTATCGGGTGCTACATAGGGTTTAGTCAAGGACTTGGCCACTAAGCTACCCAAAGATTGCAAGAATATAGTCATCCTAACCTTCCAAATTGGAAAATTTAGGCCATCAAATTTAGGTGGGGTTTTAATGTTGTCGGCCATATTTACTAGTGTATGAATGGATGAATGAAAATGTTGATTAGCAATATTTTAAGGATCTCTCTATGGATGTTAAGCCAAACCTGGAGTCCAAGCTCTGATACTAATTGAAAATCACCTAGAGGGGGGGTGAATAGGTGATAATGCTAATCAAAGGGCAATTTAAAAATTTAAAGCTATAACAATCACAATCAAGAATCACAAGATGAATGCAAGTAAGTATGATGAGCAAGTAATAAGTGCAAGCAAAGTAGAGTAATAATTGCAAGAATGTAAACCAATCGCAAACACAAGGATATGTTATCGAGGTTCGAGCACCCAGCTCTACTCCCCGCCTTCCCCAGAAGGATTCCGACCACTTCCACTATCACAAAGATCTCAAATACAATGGAGTACCCAACTCCTACAATCTCAAGAACAAGTAATTATCTTGGTAGTCAAAAGACCACAAACTCTCTCTTTCAAATATCTCTTCCCTTACAAAGGTCTTTAGAGAATATTGAGTAGAATGAAGCTCTTGTTGTAAGTGAAGAAAGAAAATTAAATCAGAGAGTATTTGAAAATCCTTCAGAAAATCAGTGAGAAATTTAGCACAAAAACCAAGAAACAAGTCTCTTTTGAAAGCCTTAAACTTTTGAATTTTCTAGCAATAATTGTTGTAACCAATCTCTCTCTAAACACCCCTATTTATAGGAGAGGGCTAGGGTTTAGGGATAAAACATAATTACTGATGTTTAGGAGGTAATTAGATCAAAATATATCCATAAACGAATTTTTTAAACACAAAAGACAAAAATAACCAGCTCTGAAAAATCTGCCCGTTACTGTTCAAACGGCTACATCGGTCGACCGGGCCGGTCGACCGGTAGTACAAAATTCCGACCGTTACAGGTTATCGGTCGACCGACCCGGTCGACTGATACAAACTGTGACTCAAAAATAAATATCGGTCGACTGCCCCGGTCGACCGACAGACATGCACACGGATACGTGCATTCTGCCAGGACCTCGGTCGACTGGTCCGGTCGACCGGACCAGCCTGACACAGACTCGGTCGACTGTCGGTAGACTGCCGGTCGACCGGATCAGGTCAAAAAACGAAATAAAGACAGAATTTTGAGAAGAAAAATATTTTAACAAAACTATTTTAAACAGGAATTCAGTATGTAACATAAAAAGAAATTTGTAGAAGAAAGATTTTGTACTAAAATATTTTTGTATATTTTATAGGAAATAAACTAAGAAATAGTATATGCGCAAAAACGTGTGTGATTGAGCTTCAAACCTAATCTCTATTCTTTAACAATCTATAAACTGAAAAACAAAATACATGAAGACTTCTTGAGCTATCTTCAGGTCTTTGAGCCATCCAATGCCTTGCTAGTGCCTTCTCTTCTATGATCCTCCTTAATGTGCAATTTGCCTTCCTTGCTTGGTGGAACTTAGAAGTTCTTGCAATAGCTAAGCAAATGGTCTCTAAACATGGTACAAAACCTGAAACTCATCTTAACAAACTTGTTAGTACCAAATAGCTCTAATTTGGTTTGTCATCATCAAAACACAAAACAATTAGAGAGTGTAACCTCTTGGGCCAACAGCCTAGACATTCTCGCGTTTATATATGCTCGTGTGGTACTAACATCTTGTGCAAGTACCCTTGTACCGACTCTGGATTTCTGTCTACTCCCGGGCTAACTACCCAATTGGTTTTAGGCTTACACCCTTATGGGTTTTGTGTAGCTACTGAGAGTGCGCTTAGACCCCGAGCGTACTTTGTTGACCCAGAGGCCTTCCACTCTAGATTTGATGATGATTAACTCATGTAGTTATAGTTTACTAATAATCTTGTGATGTTTAGTTTCAGATACTTAACCAAGATATTAGTAGGTGATTAGCTTCAACAAAGGTGTTTTGCAGCTTTCACATGGTGATTCAAGAGCCCGAGCGTCAAAGTTTATTTCTAGCACTCGTTGGAGTTAAGCTCAGTGGATCACGTTTGGATCGAGTCGATTTGGAGACGGCGCTCTACAAGAAGACTTCGATATATTGTTTAGTTTATTGTTTAGATCTATTTGTTAAAGATTAGATAGTGTGATATGCTCAAGTTCACAACATACACACGTTTCATGTTTATTGGTTTTCAGTTTTCGGCTTAACCGATCTTGGTTTTCATGAATAGAATTATATCAAAATAAGTTTACATGGTTTAATGTATATTAGATTTGTTCTATATACATCTATGCTTCAACTATTTAAACAAACTTAGTTTGATAGTCTATTTCATGAGTTTGGAGTTTTGTATTTTAACAAAACTTATTTTCGGATTTAATGTCAAAAACATTAATATATATATCTTTCATGTATATTGGATTATATCCATATACTACATGCTTAAATGTTGTTTTTATATCATGTTTTTGTATTTGGATGAGTTTTGGACAAAACGATTTTCCATTTTAAAAATCCTAGTTTTGGAAAATACAGAATTTGGTTTTCGGTAAATTTTCATAACACAAAAAGAGTTCAAAATGTTTATAACTTGGTTTGATTTTTACTCAAATAAGTTTGTATTTCAAAGAGAATATAAGAACTTATTTTTGTGAATTTTTAGAGATTTTATGGGGTTTAATAGGATAATAAAAACCCAATTTTAAAGTTCTGAAAATGCCCTGCCAGGCTCTGGGTCGACTGGGCCGGTCGACCGGACCGGTCGACCGACGTGCACAAGAACGTGCACGCAGAACAGCCACTTAGGCTGGTCGACCGAGCGGTCGACCGACTGAAAGTGCCCCACTCTCGAGTGGGGGCGGTCGACCGGACGGTCAACCGTGAGGCTTGGTACGGTCGACCGAGTGGTCGACCGTCCAGAGAGCAACTGCTCTCTGGATTTGGCACGGTCGACCGGGCGGTCGACCGTTCAGAGAGCAACTGCTCTTTGGATTTGGCACGATCGACCGGGCGGTCGACCGACAGGCTCAACGATCATCTTTTTGACCGTTGGCCGGTCGACCGGCTGGTCGACCAGAAGGTCAAAACAGACCTTTCCTGCTGCCAACGGTCAGATTCTGATTGGGGCCTTTATATACCCCATCTCTTGATTGTTTTGGGCAAGATTTTTAGAGAGAAAAATTTCATACTTCTTAAGTGTTTTCAACAAAAAGTTTTTGGATTCAAATTCTTTTTCTTTATTGTTTTTAAAGTGTTTGTTATTCCAAAGAAAATTGTCTTTTGGGAATTTATTTTTGGTCTAAAAATTTTATATCTATTTGGAGATTTTCCAAAGTGATTTTCTTTGTTCAAAACACTTTGTTTTCTCACACTTGAGCTTATCATTCTATCCTATCTATTAGGATCTTTGTTTTGTGGGAAAAGAAGTTGTTTGTGGTTGAGATAGACCACCTAGTTGTAAACCTTTCTAATTTGTGATATCCCTCTTATATAGAGGTTGATTATTGGAGTGGTGGTTGGCTCCCTCTAGTGAGAGGTGGAGATTGTGCATTCTTGAGTCAAATTAGGGGGATCAACAACATCGAACATCATCCACACATACGACTAAGTTCGGGGTATGGCTCTGATATCAATTGAAGGACCTGGGGTACCATCCCAAAAGACTAGCCTTCTAGGTGGAGTTGCCCAAATTCTTATATACCCAGGACCATCCCCATGTCTAGCCGATGTGGGACTATTTGTTCGACTCAAATCCCAACACATTGAAGTTGTTATTTGGAATGAGAGTAGCTGGAAGCTTGAGTTACAGAGAAGCTTTGATACAAATTCTCAAGGGGTTGTTTGACCAACGGAAAAGAGACAGACGAAAAAACGTGGGAGTCACGCTATCAAATTTTTGGTGTTTTCCCCCCAAAATGGAGAGAATTTTGATATTGCACTATTCATGCATCATCCATCCATTTTGCTGAGTTGGAGATGGGGGCTTATACAATTGCGTTTCGGAGCTAACAAACAGCTTCACGGGAGGAAAACTCGATGGGATCCACATTGTCAGGTGTTTCTCAAGCGTTTTCCGCCCACTTTAAGGGAAAACAAACAGCCTCCTAAGAACAAACGTTCTGTTCATTCTTTTAAAGCTGTTTTTGTGTTTTTGTGGAGCTTTTTGAGGGGTCATGGTCAGACCATGGAGGAATGTAATTGATAATGTACTTGACAGTTGTCAGGCTTCATTTCCTCTTGTTGAGTATGATGCTATTTTTGTACAACAGGTTTGACTTGAAGTCGTAATGATATGGCTGGGGTATCAAAATGATGCCACATCTGTTTATCTAAAATAAGATAATAATAATTATAATAAACACTCCCAAATTTATGATGGCTCTGCAACTGGATCCGACCCGATTCCTACTTACCACCCTGAATATCTCTGGTTTAAAAAGAAAATGAAAAAGAAAAAAAAGTTCGCTTATCTCATTCGACCAATTCACAGCCACACGCATAATAAGCACATTCTCAATCTGACATCAACCTTTATAAAGTATTTGCTTTTGTCCCCGACTCCTTTGTCCACTGCCAACAATTTCCTCACTGAACTTGTGAACTGAGCTTCAAAGTGCCAAGCTCATCACACGATGGAAACAACAGCAGAATAATCTCATCAACCCCGCCTGCTACAAATCTTCTTCCTCCCTCTAATGAGCCCCGGCCACATGATCCCCATGACCGACATGGCCAAGCTCTTCGCCGCCCGCCCTGGCGTCTCGGCCACCCTAATCACCACCCCAGGCAACGAGCCCCTCGTCCGCCCCTCAATTCAATCCTCCCCCGTCGAGCTCCTCCTCGTCCCCTTCCCCTCCTCCGTCGCCCATCTCCTCCCCAACGGCGGGGAGAACCTCTCCTCCATGTCCTTCTCCGGCTTCATTAACTTCTTCAGCGCGTTGCAGGCCCTCCGGGAACCCTTGGAGGAGCTCTTCCACGCCCGCCGCCCTGACTGCATCGTCTCCGACTACTTCTTCCCCTGGACGGCGGACACCGCCGCCGCCCTCGACATACCGAGACTAGCTTTCTACGTCCACGGCATCTTCACCACCTGCGTCTACGAGAGCCTCCTCGCCGACGCCCCCCACGAGATGGTCTCCGACGACAACGAGCCATTTATTGTCGAGGGCCTACCTCATCGCATCGAGCTGACGAGGCCCGAGGTCTGCAAGACGTACACTACGCGCAACGCGCGGAGGGAGTCGCTGGAGAAGAGCTACGGCGTGGTGCTCAACAGCTTCTACGAGCTCGAGCCCGAGTACGGGGAGCTGTACCGCGAGAGGAGCGGCAGGAGGGCGTACTACGTGGGCCCCGTCTCGCTGTCAAGCGCTGAGGCGGCGGTCGACAAGGGGCAGAAGCTGGGCACCCCGGCGGTCGGAGAACTGATGACGTGGCTGGACTCGATGGGGAAGGATTCGGTGGTGTACGTCTGTTTCGGGAGCCTGAACGAGTTCTCGGCCGAGCAGCTGCGGGAGATCGCGCTGGGCCTGGAGTCATCGGGCCGGGCTTTCGTGTGGGCGGTGAGGAACGTGGAGAGCGAGGCCGGGCCGGGCTGGCTGCCGGAGGGGTTCGAGGAGCGGGTGAAGGGGAGGGGGTGGTGGTAAGGGGGTGGGTCCCGCAGGTCGTGATATTGAACCACCCAGCGGTCGGGGGGTTCGTGACGCACTGCGGGTGGAACTCGACGCTGGAGGGGATGACTGCGGGGGTGGCGATGGTGGCGTGGCCGGTGGAGTACGAGCAGTTCGTGAACGAGAGGCTCATCACGCAGGTGCTGAGGACTGGGGTGAGCGTGGGGCGGGGGGAGATAATGGTGGGAGATGAGGGGAGGAAGAAGAAGGTTGTGACGGCGGAGAAGGTGGCGGAGGCGGTGAGGGATGTGATGGGCGAGGGGGCAGAGGCGGAGGAGAGGCGCGCGAGGGCGAGGGAGTGCGCGGCGATGGCGAAGAAGGCGGTGGAGGAGGGCGGGTCGTCATACGGCGATGTGAGCCGTTTGATCGAGGAGATCAGGGAGCACTCACTTGTTCAGGAGGGCTCAGTTGTCAGTGCGCAGTGATGGGCACAGAAACCAGTCTGAGGACAAATAAGTTTGTGAACCACACAACGTGCGTGAAATAAGTTTGATGTTTGCTTGAAAATGTTTGGTAATGTGTTGCAACTGATGATGCATACTGATCGTACCGACCAGGTAGCAGCATGTATATATTTCTCATAAAAATAAGCTCATATCTGTATCAGTCAGAATTGAATACTGACATGGATGAAGTATATGAGGGAACCGAATTTGGACATGGATTGAAAACTGTTGGAAACCAGCATGAAATGAGAGAAACAGTAAAGGCAATAACTTTGGTCAAAAATATCCAAACATAAATGCATAAACAATGAACAAATCAAAGATAAGATCTAACGAGTTTCGATAATTTGCCTACGTCTTCAAGACAGAAGAGAGAAGATCTTATTCAAATAAGCAAAGTTATAAAAGGAGATACAATTTTCTCACTCGTACACAACTAGAGTTAAAAAAAAAACCTCTATTTATAGTCAGTGAAAGAGAAAGAGTCAAACAAAATAAATCAATTGAATTCGGGTTCACAGCAGAAACTGACCCGAACTCCAATTCGCTTAGAACTCCGAAGACGCCCAGGACTCTAAAGACAGCCAGGACTCCGAAGACCCGCGGTGCTGCATAATTCGGACTAAGACTCTGAGGCAATACTTCGACTAGATCTAGAATTTTGAGGTCATACTCCGACTAGGTCTCCGGACTTCTCCGAGACTGTGCTGCTATCACTCTGAATCCACTCAGTCTCACTCTCTGAGTTTCAAGCTCCGCTCCATTAAATTTTTGTATGGGACACTGTAGGGTGAAATTCGGTCAAGACGACAATTAAAATCTCTAATTCTGACCTTCTCTCTACAAAAACAAGGAAATGGAAACTTACGAGTCTTATTATTGGATACACTCATACAGCTATTCACCATAACCAGGGATGGAGCCACCGATATAATTCAGGGGGCGGGAGCATGTAATATAAATTTGTATATAAGTTAATTAATTTTTTTTTTGCAAAAACTACTAAAATTGTAAAGGGTTTTAAGAATTTCAAGCTCCCCACCCCCGCTCTATCCCTGATAACTAAGATTAAAGAAAATTGATTATAGTTTCCACTAATCCAAACACAAAGTTGTTTCTTACCATGTTTAAATAAATTTATGAAACAATTAAATATATATACATACATACATAAGTCTGGATATCCATATATGATCATTGTCTAAATGATATCTGAATCTGTTAGTTTGTAGGGCGGATGTCTGTGTTTATATCTGATTTTTTTTTATTTTATTTATATCTAATTCTTATTCGGATCGGAGACAAGGTATTCGAATCTGTTGACAACCATACTAGCAATACTTTCACACTCAACGGTACGGGTTCGGTTCATGCGTGTGAGCCACATGTCAACACAGAATTGGTCCTCTTATTCACAAAATTAGCACTCTTATTGTATGTGTGTGTGGCTCACACATGAACTGAACCCCAGCAATAGAGAGCGCAATAGAAGGTGGGCCTCAAGAGGCCCGTCAAGGAAACATGCGGGGTGACTTTGCAGGGAACTGCACTTCGTGGGCTGTCCACTGTGTGCCGAAATTATTTTCCGTTGTGTAGTCTTCTAGAAGAATTGAAGCTAACCAATGAATGAGCGTGATGCTACCTACCAATTGTTGAGGCAGCGGAGATAACACGTGTAAGATTTTGTATGTTTGATCGGAAGGGTTTCTGAGGGAAGGGACAAGATATAAAAAAAAAAAAGAGTTGAATGCAAAGAAATTTAACAAAGAGAAGTTTTTATGAGGATGATGGACAATAAAATAAGAAATGAAGTTTAAGGGAAAAAGAACATTCTGGAACTTTTAATTTGATTGTTTTTCTGCACATTTTTGATTTGTGCCTTTTGTGTGCATATGTGAACGCAACCGGCCACATTGAAGTGAGCATATTATCCTTGTACCATACTTAACGTTTCGTATTGTCATGAATTATTTCTGTAGTTTTGTGTCATTTGAGAAGATTTGAGGTGAAATCTTTTCCACCAAACGCATCCATACAACATTTGAATAAAAATATTATTTCAAATAGTTACAAATAAAAATTATACATTTTGAATATTTTTTTTTTCCATCCATCAAGTAGGCGCAAAACGAATAGCTGAGATAGTGAATTAATTAGTTTCACAGTGTGAAATATTTGAAATCAAACAAAAAAAAAAATTGTCTGAGAGGTTTTAAGTGTTTAGATCATGATGAAATAATCGGATCCAGAACTTATATGTTTAAAGACGTAGATCTAAGCAATATATTATTTCGTCTGTCTATTTTGTACTTACTTGATTAATTAGCAAAAATAATATTCAAAATATATGATTTTTTATTTTATTTACTTGAAATAATATAAATCAAATTAAAAGAATGAATCTTGCATTCGAATATCGTAGAATTATATTTAAATAGAAAAGATTCAGCCTCGAATCCTTCCAGAATGACACAAAATCGATCTCATTAATTTCTTTGCATTTTGCATTTCTGTGGCCGATATGACCTTTATAAGGCAGCAGTCCAGGGTTTTGAAAAATAGCATTAATTTGTAAATATTCTAGTTTGTATTAAGACTTTTGTAAACAAGTTCATTACGTAAACGAGAGTGGTTTGAGAAAGTTCCTCTATTGGTTGAGACATTTCTTGTGGTTGGTGATTTCTCAATGAAACGGAGTCGTGCTGCTCAAAGTATTATCCAATATCTCACTCGCTCTATGCTAGTGAGACCAGACTAGTCTCAGGTTCAAAGTTTCCGTTTAAAAAATAAAAAATAAAAAAAAAAAATATCAAACCTACTCTCTTTCTAGCACATTCCTCTCTCGCATGCAATTCACCCATTGATGTCGATTGGCACCATGCCCTTGTCTCCCTGACATAAAATGGATAATGCTGAAAAGATAACTCAGACACCTTACCACCGCTACAATACACAGCAACTCCGACCCGGAAAGATGTCAACTTGTTCTGAATTCGGTTCATGTATGTGAGCTACATATACATACAATAAGAGGGTCAATCTCGTATTGACACGTGATTGACCTTCTTATAATTTCTTATAATATGTGTGTGAGGCCCACACACATAACACATTATAAGAGGATCAATACACGTATCAATGCGTGATTGATCCTCTTATTGTATGTGTGTGTGGTTCACACACATGAACCGAACCCGCTTGTTCTTATCATATTTTGGGGTTCTGGTTGGCTCTTTTGCGCGAAGGATCGCGATGGTCCTTTTCACTTTGGGCTGTCTATTACAGCTGATGAACGGTCTAGAGCGAAAGAAAAAAAAAAGGAAAACGCGTTTTGTGGCGACGCCCACAAGATACGTTTTAATTTTCTCTCTCTTTTCTTTTCCCTGCTCTGAGTCGTGAACGACTTATAGCGAGTAAGAGCATCACCTGATCCTTCATGCAAAAGAGCCAACACCAAGCCTATATTTTATCGTTATTGAGTCAATTATTAATCATATCTCCATTCTTGAGGGCCCAAAAAAAAAAAAAAAAAAAGGTCAGCAGCAACCACTTGAACTTTGTGCTATCAGTGAACGGGGCTGTCTTTGCACAAAAAGGATTCTGATTTCTACTTTTCCTCGCACGCACATGCGCATGAGCAACACGTCAGAGAAGAGGATCTTAGAGCAATGATTAACAACCAAATTGTGGTGCATAAAACCTTATCCTGAATGGAACTCATCACAGTTAATTTGGGGGCGCTCTCCGATTATGGTACATGCTAATATCCCCTATTTAATAATACAATATTAAACATTTTTAATTAAATATTTATTTGAAATCACTTGTTATTTTATTCTCATTAATTTAATTAATTAAACTCATTATTTCTATTTTAGTACAATTTTGATTTATAATCATTATCGCTAATAACTAATATTTTATTTGTGTCTATAACCGGTAACCCTTATTGTTTATTTCTATTCATATTCTTGTATTAAGAGATTAAAGAATTTTTTGTATGAATTATTATTACTATTAATCGTTATAAATCATTGCTAGTACTAATTATTTTTATTACTAATTATTAAATTAATTAGTATTTTAATATTTGTTGATGTTGATAATTCATTTTCTCTATCCAAGCTCATTCCATCCCAGCTTACTCTTTCCTTTTTATTTTCTTACATTTTTCTTATCTTTCTTCTTTTGCCCAAAGAGCCCATTCCATCCACATACCCATCATTTTAGTTCATCTTATTCCAAGCCCAAGCCGTGCTACATATCTCATTTTCTTTTTCTTTTCTTTCAAGCGTGAGGTTCTCTCCCCCTTAAATATAATGTATCACCTTCTCCTCACACCCTCAACAAAACGAATCCTAAACCCAAGCCCAATACATATGACCAAGCCCATCAATCTAAACCAAAATCAAACCCAATAACCCACAAACCAACTCTCGATGATCCTATCTATTAAATTTAAATCTTAACTAACAAAATCCTAAATCATCTACCAAATCCTATAATCCTAACTAATCCTAATCTTATAACAAATCCTATCCATGTAATTCTAATTCGTACACAAACAATAATATCCATATCTAAACCACTAAATCAAGCAGTTTAAACATGACTTGAATTCAGATTTTAAATCTCTAATAATCAATATAAAAATCTAAACTTCTTCTACCTCAAGAGAAAACCCTAACCCAAATTTTCCTCACTTCTCTCTTCTCTTTCCTCAAGTGGATCGTGAACAAATGGAATCTCAAAGTGCAGAGATTGAGGAGCAGATTAGGGGAATTAAATCCAAGTAAGTAATCAGTTTTCTTGTAATTTTGTTGTATAAATAGCTTAAAAGATATCATGTCTATACAATGATTATTCACGATATTTTTTATACATCTAAACTCAATCAAAAATCCAACAAAAAAATACATGTGAGAATGTCCCAACACATATCTTAATTTACATATATATTTTTAGAATTTTACAGCCAAGGATTTCATGCAATATATATATATATATATATATATATATATATATATATATATATATATATATATATATATATATATATATATATATATATATATATATATATATGAGAAAAATGTATATCAGCCTGCGGCTGAGAGAACTCTCTCAGCCTGCGGTGACGTGGCTCAACTTTGTCACCCCACTAACTTGCGGCCCGCTTTTAGGAAGAAGTTAAATTACCAAATACCCCCTTTTCGATAACTTTCCTTATTATTTATTATTATTTTCCCCCCTTTTTTGCCGCTCTTTATAGGATTTCGGTTATTGTATATAAATTACTTTTCACCCTATTTCCTTACCTCTTTTATGAAAGATCTAGTTTCTACTTTTCAGCCTGCGATAAAATTTTTTCTCAAAATATAAAATCTTTTCAGATCAATTTTTTCAGCCTGCGATAAAATTCTACTTTATAGTTTAATTTAAACTGCGACCTTAGTCAGAGACTTTGGTCGCTGTGTACATTTAAACTGCGACCTTAGTCAGAGACTTTGGTCGCAGTGTACATGGTTAATTACGACCAAGGTCGCAGTGTTGTTATTGATAAAGATGGCCAGCAACTGCAATCTAGGGTTGCATTACATGGACTGCGACTTAGGTCGCAGTACGTTAAGTAAGTGTTTCCTTTATATTAACATGCATAGCGCCCAAGGTCGCAGTGTTGTTTATTAAGTGTTATTTTTGATTAAGTCATTTTTTGAATCTAAATGAAAAATGAAAAGTTTGCTGAGGGGACGCGACTTGGAGTCACTCCGAGAGACGCGGCCTGTCATAAAGATTTTATGAGATCTTTAAACGTCAAGTCTACGTTGTCTACGCGTCAGCTTTTCATTGGGTTTAGGCGTTAATGTCTTTTAATGCCAAACCGGCGCTTGCGGTTGGAGACCATTAAAGCCGACAGTTCTGATTAATGAACCATTAATTATGGTTATTATGGGCTGCCTATAAATAGGGCTCACCCTCTCCCTTTAACAGCCCATAATTAGACTATTTTATTTTCGAGAGCAATTGCTCTGAGAATTTCCGCCTTCTTCAGAGTCTCTAACAGGGGCCTGCCTCCATGGATGAAGATGACCCTATGGATGAACTTGATCGATGTTCGTCCACAAGGGAAGAAGTCATAGACCTCATCGTCCACAAGGGAAGAAGTCATGGTCCTCGTCGTCCACAAGAGAAGAAGTCATGATCCCTGGCGAGGACTTAACCCTCTCCAAGATCTCCTCGGACTTGATGCACCAGTCAAGCTTGCTGGCAAGGGATGGTCAGAGTGGGTATGGCGGCGGGGGATGTGGTGGATATAGTGGTGGGTAGCATACCCTGTGAGGTCTCAAAACCTCCTCTCTTACCCCAGAAGTGACATCGAGGAAACTCCATGCTCACTGGATAACCTTCTGGTGGAAGAGATGTTCATAAACGAAGGATTGTATCCCGCCACTTTGGAGGGTCAGGTGGAATCGGAGATTCTGCTGCCACCAGACCTCAATAACACCACTGCTCTTAGTCAACAAGGGCTCTTTTTGATGTTTAGTCTTCTTTGTACTGCTGTATTGTAACACTTAATCTTATTGTATAAGAGAGCGTCTTTTGATGTTTAGTCTTCTTTGTACTGCTGTATTGTAACACTCAATCTTATTGTATAAGAGAGCGTCTTTTGATGTTTAGTCTTCTTTGTACTGCTGTATTGTAACACTCAATCTTATTGTATAAGAGAGCGTTTTGTATCATTTTCACATGCCTGGAGATAAATGCCTGGACATAAATAAAAATCATATTTGTTTTTTAATAAACTATGACGTTGGTCGCAGTCATGCATTACAAACAAAAAAACTTGGACCAGAGACGACACTGCGACCAAGGTCGCATAAGACTACATTGCAAACAGAAATAACTGCGACCAAGGTCGACACTTCGACCAAAGACTGCGACTAAGCAACTTCTGCGGTGACGTGTCACCTCGTCGCAGTGTTGTTGTTGATTAAGACTAAAGACCAGCAGCTGCGACCAAGGTCGCAGATTATTTTTTAAGACTGCGGCCAGCAACTGCGACCAAGGCCGCAGTGTTGTTGTTGATTAAAAATAAAGACCAGCGATTGCGACCAAGGTCGCAGTGTATTTTATTAAGTCAAAAAATCAGCAACTGCGACCAAGGTCGCATTGTATTTTATTAAGACTACGGTTAGCAACTGCGACCAAGGTAGCAGTGTTGTTGTTGATTAAGACTAAAGACCAGCAAATGCGACCAAGGTCGCAGTTTATTTATTAAATCTGCGTCCTGCAACTGCGACCAAAGTCGCAATTTATCATTTTAAAAATTTATACGGGTGAAGTAATATAATTATTAACTGCGTCCATGGTCGCAGTATATTCGTTTAGCGTAAAATATTTAAAATGAAGGTTTGTAACAATTGTACAGCATTTCAACCAAGACATAGTAGTAAAAAATGTAATTCACACAATTAACCTTAGAAAACTGATTTATATATATTTAAAAAAAAATAAAATACAATTTTTTAAACTTCTAATCCTCGTCATCACCATCGTAATCAGATTCGTCGTCAAGAGTCATGCTTTCGTCTTCTGTATCGCTTTCCGTCTCTTCCTCCTCTTTAGCGACAGTCTCATCTTCGCTTTCTTCCTCTTCATGTTGTATTTTGGTTCACCAATGAAGTCTAGAACGGGTCGTCTGTATCAAGCTTAGATTCTGACCCGTAGAGAGGCATCGGTTCAGAACTATACATCCAATCATCATTAGATGATTGGCTTCTTTCCGGTGAAGACGGTGGAGAAGACATTTTTTGAGTCTATTGACCGAACAGTGAGAGTAACGTGTTTGAGCAAAAATAATTTAGTATGTTTGTAATCCTTTTGCTGATGACCCTTTATATATTTTTAATCCCGGAATTCCAAAGGGTTTAAGCTCTCAAACCACGTGAATATCTCCCAAACTTATTTTCTACCTTTTTTCAAAAATTGTGTATACTTCCTAGGTGACTGTTCAGTTATCCAAAACAGTTTAAAAGTTAATACACTATATGTTTAAATTAGTTTGAACTCCAAAACAGTACATTATTGCGACCATAGTCGCATTGGGAACTGATAAATGATTAACTGCGACCATAAATTACACCAGTAGTAGGATTGCGACTATGGTCGCAGTGTTTAAGAGCAGCAGTCGCAGTTTGGATATGTAATTAAAAGAGCTTATAAGTTAATATAGTGAGAAAGAGACCTTACAAAAAAATAGAATTAAAAGCTTTTAAAAGAAGACAAAATATAATTGAATATCAGAAGATCAGAAAATCCTAATCCTCGTCATTATTCCCATCATAAGCAGATTCATCGTCTTCATTCTTTTGCTCTTCCTCTCCATCACTATTTCCTCATCATCTTGCTGTTTTTGAGGTTTTTTGTTTCACCGATGAACTCCCAGAATGGATCGTCTCTATCAAGCTCTTCGTCTGACCCGTTGATAGGAAGCGAGCCTACAGCATCAGAGGACATGCTTTCATCAAGCATGTCTCCGTCAAGTGGCAGAGGAATAATGTCTTCTTCACTACCCCACATGAAAACTTCATTATCATCATGAATAGGAGGATCAGTTAATACATTATTTGATGTAGTGAGATAGTCAAAAGGAGTGAAGTCCAGACTGGTATCAGACACTAGAATATCTTGAAGACAAAGGACCGGTGGGGGAACGATTGAAGTTGAAATCTAAGTGTTCAGAGGAAGAAGATGGGGAAGACATGATTCAAGAATGAATTTTTTTTGGAAGTTTTTGAAATCAAATTGAAAAGGAAGAGCAAAAATGTAGTTTTTAGGTATGAGATAATATATTAGTAACAAGCATTATATAAAGGTGAATATTTGTGGAAGAACATGAATAGTAATAATAATTGTTACAGGTGATGATTGAGTATGGTAAGAAGTGGTAAAAAAAATTATTTAATTGAAGATTTATTGCGGGAGAATCCGAAGAGTTCTTTTTTTCTCCAGAGGTTTAATACATGAAGTACAAATTAACTTTTATAGAATTGTTGCCTATACCTTTTAGATTACGTATGGTGCACATCTTTCCTTTCTCGAGATTAATATTAGTGCATCTCTTTTTTCCTAGACTGTTGTTATATCACGGTAGAAAGAATATTAATTACTTCATTTAATTCAGTATAATTAATATAATAATTTTTATAAGATTTGATATACGAGAATTGATCTCAGGGTCGCATTCCTAATCCACCCTAGTCGCATATTAAAAATCTTTTACATAAGGCATGGGAAAGAAGATTGCGACTTTGGTCGCAGTACTGAAGGAGGTCGCATTGTTGTACGATAGAATGCGACTAGGGTCGCAGACGTTATATAAAGAAGTTTTGTTATACTTGAGTGCGACTAGTGACTGTGACTGTGTCACAGTTGTTATATTGTATTAAGTCGCGACTGTGTCGCAGTTGTTATATTGTATTAAGTCTGCGACCATGGCAGTTGTTATATTGATCCAATTTTTTTTTAATTATATTTTTAGATGTATTAAAATTACGAATTTTATAACTGTAGATATATTCAACTGAAATTTTGTTTGTTCATGACTTTATTCCAGTTTAGAATTAAAAAGGGTATTTTGGTCAATTTGTTTCACAATTGTTAGGCGGGATTTTTTTGATTTTTTTGGCGCCAACAGCCTGCGGCCGATGTGTGGCATATATTCAGCCACGTCCCGCCGGCTGAGAAACTCTCTCAGCCTGCAGGCTGAGGTACAGTAACCCCTATATATATATATATATATATATATATATATATATATATATATATATATATATATATATATATGTAGGGGTTACTGTACCTCAGCCTGCGGCTGAGAGAACTCTCTCAGCCGGCGGGACGTGGCAACATCAGATCCACAAATCTGTCATAAATTTTGGCGGACAAAAACCTGAACAATCCCGTCTAATTTAATATCAGTCACCTCAACATTGTATTTTCCGAAAATACCCTCACTCACAACTTTTTACCTAATGTAAAAACATTTCCTTTTATTTTTACCATGGTCGCAGTATTTTTTGAAAAAGCGATGTATATGTATGCGACCTTGCTAATATTTTTTTAAGCCAAATTTTTTTTCATACACTATTTGTCGAACTCGTTCGCAGTAGTTAAAATTATAGCTGCAGATCTGTTCAACTTAGATCGTAGAGTTTTAATTTTTTTTGGTCTTTTATTTTATACGAATGCGACGTTGGTCGCAGTATATGGAAAGGTCCTTTTTTTATTACATACTGCGATATGGGTCGCAGTTGTCTCAATATGCGTTGTAGTGTCCTGCGACCATGGTCGCAGTGTATTTAACGTCATTTTTTAATTCCCGGGTCGTAGTTGATTATGTTTGCACTGTAGTCTTATGCGACCTTGGTCGCAGTATCGACCCGGGTCGCAGTTGTTTATGTTTGCACTGTATACTTATGCGACCATGGTCGCAGTGTCGACCCTGGTCGCAGTTGTTTATGTTTGTACTGTATACTTATGCGACCTTGGTTGCATTATTGACCCTGGTCGCAGTTGTTTATGTTTGCACTGTAGATGATTGCGACCTTGGTCGCAGTATAGACCATGGTCGCAGATGTCTATGTTTGCACTGTAGACTTATGCGACCTTGGTCGCAATGTCGTTCATTGTTTACATTTGCACTGTAAATAATTTATAAACAATAACCTAAATCCTATAAAGAGCGGCAAAAAAAGGGGGAAAATAATAATAAATAATAACCTAAATCTGACAACGAGCGGTCCAAAAATTGCCTTGTGGGCAAATAATAATAAACAATAACGAAAGTTACCGAAAGAGTAGCTTTTCATAAGGGGTATTTGGTAATTTAACTTCTTCCTATAAGCGGACCGCAAGTTAGTGGGGTAACAAAATTGTGTCACGTCACCGCAGGCTGAGAGAGTTCTCTCAGCCGCAGGCTGATATACATTATATATATATATATATATATATATATATATATATATATATATATATATATATATATATATATATATATATATATATATATATATATATATATATACACACATATATATAACCTGGCCTGCTCTCGGCCAATGGCGGAGAGCAGGGCTCTCTGCCGCACAGGCGGGCCTGTGCTGGCCACCCGGGGGTAGACTGCACCCGGGTCTATGCTATCTGGGTGCACAGTGGGCTGGGCCGGCCCACTGTGCACACACCCTTTAAAAAATAATAATAAAAGATAGCAAACAGGCCCAGGCATGCACCCAAGCCCAGTTCTGCATGGGCCTGTTGGCCCAGAGACCCATCACTCTAGTTTTGATGATGATTAACTCATGTAGTTATAGTTTACTAATGATCTTGTGCTTAATTAGTTTCAGATATTTGATCAAGATCTTAGTAGGTGTTTAGCTTCAAAAAAGAAATTTTGGAGCTTACACGTATAGATTCAAGAGCTCGCGCGTCAAGATTGCATCTAGCACTCGGTTGGAGTCAAACTCGTTAGATCGTGTTTGGATCGAGTCGACTTGGAGAAGAAGTTCTACAAGAAGACCTTGGTTTGTTTTGTTTATATTTAGATCTTATGTAAAGGTAGATAGTATTGATATGCTCAAGTTCACACACACATGCAAGTTATTGGTTTTGGTATTCGGTTGATTGAGGCTAAACCTGCACAAAAAAATACGAGATTATAGAACTTAGAAAGGAAATGTGCAAGTGCTCAATTCTTCCGCTATAGCAAGTGGCTATGCGGGTCGTGATCCACAAGGAGGGTTTGCGATGGAAGCTTTACGTGTCTTTATTAAAATCTTATGAAAATAAGCGAAGGTTCTTCTCTGTTTTTAAAGTTAAGAAAAAGAAAAAGAAAGTTAACGGTTAAAGTTAAGAAGAAAGCGAGAGATGAAGAAGATGGAAAATCAGAAAACGATGAAAAGCGACTATGTACAATGAAGTGGAGAAGAAAGAGTTTGAGGAGGTGTTGGTCTATACATAAGAAGTAAAAGAAAAGAGAGAGAGAAAAGTAAAGAAATACTTACCTAGGTTGAGTGTTGACTTACTTGGAAACCTTTTTGCAAGTTCTACCTTTTGCTTCGGAGGCGTTCAACGCATAGATCATAAACTCGAGCTCGGTCACCGTGCACATTATATCGTCAAGCATAAGAAGAACGAAGTGATGCGGATCTTGGAAGAGGAGAACGTCTTCATGAACTATCGCTGGCTCTCACGTAGCTTGGTTATACTTGCTTTGGAATTCACTTGTACACTCAACACATACAACCAAGGTAAAGTAGAAGAGGAAGAGGAAAGCAAAACAAATGTAAAGTAAAGCAGAATAGAAAACATTTACCTTTATTACTTGCTGAGACAATGAAAGAAAGGAGTAGGGTACATCGTCGGTGTTACTCTCAACATCAGCCCCTCTCTCTTACTTACATGAATCATCTTCTACCCTAAGTTACATAC
The DNA here is from genome assembly GCA_038442645.1 of Agave tequilana. Lineage (NCBI taxonomy): Eukaryota > Viridiplantae > Streptophyta > Magnoliopsida > Asparagales > Asparagaceae > Agave > Agave tequilana. The sequence goes on from JAVJIF010012534.1 coordinate 54,948, forward strand.
AAATTACATACATAAAAAGAAAGACTAAAAAACCTAAACTAAGAAATTAAAACTAAGCTAAATCCTAATATGCCTTGGCGTCCCATTTTCAGCGCAAGTACAGGCCTTTTATAGGCAAAACCCTAACCACCATGATCCCGGGGAGGTCGGAAGAGCAAACGCTCCCGTAACTCCCCAAGATTGCCGCGGAAATGCAGCCCAAGCCGCGTTTCCGCGGCAAGGGTGTGGCCAGGTGGCCACACCCTGTTGGTGGGTCTCCCCAGTTTCTCCCTCTGACTTTATTTGGAGTTGGTTTTGCAGTTTGGCTCTGAGATTTTGAAGAAATGGCCTTGGATTCTTGGCTTTAACCGATCGATCCTGAGAGGATTCTTCTCAACCGGTTTCAACCTCTTGATTTTGCCCTGATTTTGTGTATGCGAATTAATTTTGATTTAATTCAGAATTCTGGTGGGCTTTTGGGCTCATTTCTCTTCATCTCCTTAAGGATTGGGCCTGCAAATAAATTAAACAAATAATTAGGACAATGCAGGCTTATATTCTAAAATAAGTATGAAAATGTGACATTAAATATGCAACATTAGTGACCAATCACACCCCCATACCTATCTTTTGCTCGTCCTCGAGCAAAACAGCTAAACTATACTAGAGATTATTAGACCACTTTCGCAGGTCGCGCGACTGCACTGAGCATGTGCAACAAGCCGTTAAACCTCTAGGTTCCCCCTAGAGGACGAGTTTTGTCTCGTGAGGGTTTTCAGCGGATTGCACCCACAAAATCCATAAAGAAAGAGAAATAAAGAGTTAGTATTTTCGAAAAGCATTTTGAAAGAGAAAAATATTTGAAATATGATTGTAAGATCTAAGCAATCTATAAGTTATAGGAAAGCCGAATTTTTCATTCCTAAACATAGTCTCTATTCAAAAATTGTTATCAATCAAAGTAAGGAGTCAAATTGTGCTTCTCATCTAGTCTATTACTTTACCCTAAGTCATATGCACCTTGTGAATGTGAAAATTTTGACTAAGGGTTCATTAACTCTAACTCTTATGCCTTATTTATATATATATATATATATATATATATATATATATATATATATATATATATTTTGTGGTATTATTCCTTAGTTTTATTAGGCTTTCTAATCTGCCCATGTAACGAGCCTTTAATCGATGACTCCCAAACCAGACGGTCTTAGGGCACCAGGTGAGAAGACACCCCTAAGACTTAAGGACTCGAGCAAACAAGGCCACAAAACTAAGGATTTTATTATATGAACCTCTTTTAGGCGTGAATACTTATGCTTTATTAGGCACAAATACCCAGCTTAATCAGAGGATTTTTCTTTTCAAACTTATCTAATCATCTTTCGCATAAATACCAAGGCTTGCGTAGGCCAAAGCACCTAGCTAGTCAATAATTAGATTTTTTTTTCAAACTCATCTAATTATCTTTGCATAAATACTAAGGCTTTCTTAGGCCAAAGCACCTAGCTAATCAATAATTAGATTTGTTTATATATATATTTTTTATAAGGCATAAGAATCTTTGTTTTGAACCCTAAGTGTGTAAGTGTATGAAGTGTGCATATTTCATCAAGGTAAAGATCAAGACTAAATTACTTTGTCAAATTATCTTCCTAACTCTAAAAATCAGACAAATATCTTATTTTGACCAAGTATAAGAAATCCTAATTTGGATTTTCTTATTCCTTAAAATTAACTTAATTTCTTACAAAAATAAGTCAAAATATTGTTTCTATTTTTCAAAAAGTTTTTAAAAGTAAAGAAAAATGTCAATTTTTTTTAAAGAAAAAGAAAAGTTTTTTTAAAGAAAAAGAAAAGTTATGTTAGACCCTCCCCCACACCTATCTCATGCATTGTCCTCAATGTATGAATTAATGCATAGATGCATGAAAAAGACGAAAGGGAAGGAAAATGGTTACCTTAAGGTGGTGGTTCTGGTGGTGGTCTGATTAGTCCACGAAACGCGGCCCAATCAAATTTTCTTGGGTCTCGGAGGAACCCACCAGAAATATCTTTAATATAACCCATTAAAAAGATAAATCCATGAAGGATCTTTATTAAATATTTAACCCCATCTAATTTTCATATTTCATAATTGATTTCGGAGTCAAATTTGTTAACCACCTCGTCCAAGAAAGGAGTATGAAATGATAGAATGATTGACTTGGACTCAGGAAGTACAGGAACTAATACCGACTCAGGAAGGTAACTTAAGTCAAGTAAAGGTTCAAGAGTCGAAATAGGTTCAGAAATTGGGTCCAAGTCAAGAAGTTGAAACTCCAGTCCACATGTATTTTCCAACAATGGAACGTGACCTAATATGGGTGATTCCAGTTCAGGAATGATAGGTGGAGGAATCAAAACTGACTCTAAAATATTACTCAAGTTTGGTAACAAAACGGGAGTCAAGATTGATTCAGAAAGTTGAACTGGATCACAGATTTGAGAATCTAGGTCACATATCTCATTGAGTTCAATATCAAAAATTGAAGAACTTGCCAATTTATCCATGGGATTTTCAAAATTGTAAAGTTGGTCAAGTTCAACACGATCCTCAAAGATGGGTGATTCAATTCTTTATGAATTGGTACAGGATCCAATGTTGACTCCGGGAAAAGATTGAAGTCAGGTGAAGATACCGGAGTCATAATCGAATCAGGAAATAGAATTGAATCACTAATTTGGGGTTCAGGATCATAATCATTTTCAAGTTCTATTTCAGGAAAAGGAAAACTAGCCAAACTATCAATATCTTTTTCAAAATTTGGAGTTTGGGCAAGTTCAAATGGTTGTTCTGAAATAGAATTTTGATTTCCAAAATAACATGACTCTTCGGCTCTAACAGAATGGTAGGTGACATCAGGACGGTGAGAACGTAGAGATTCGACCATCATATCTATGTCACGATTTCTAGTATTTTGAGCATGAGTCATGGCTTCTAGCATCTTTTCATAGTTGATGGGTTCATTGTCTTGTTGAAAAGATGAAGAGTTATTTTGAAAGTGGTATTGAAATTGTGAGTCCATCAGATTTTGTTATTGTTGTTTGGACTCACGCATACTCCGTTCCAAAATTGATGGTTTTCTATTTTGGACTGGTGGAACTGAGTATGACTCTTGAAAATAGTGTGGACTAGGTGGAGAAGGAGGACACTGTGGTTGAAAATTGGACTCGGGGTAGGTGAATCCCCACTGACTCTGTGAAGAGTTGAAATCGTTATGGAAATTATAGTCATACGATGGAGGACATGGGTTATATGGATTCGGATAAGACCAATCCGGCACACTAGGTTGGTTAAAGTCATGATATGCCGGGTTGGTAATATCTGAAAAAGAGTTTGATGTATAATATGGATTATTATTATAGTTGGAAAAATTATTATTATAAGCCATATCACACAATGGAATACAAACAAAAAGAAAGAAAACACACAAATAAACAAACAAGAAAGAAAAAATTCTAACCTAAGTTAGGGTAGACCTAGACCTAGACGACTCCTAACTGGTTAGACTGTCCACAGGAGGTTTAATGTAGACTTTGACCACAAGCTAATCAGCCAGGTCAGGGCAAGGTTGGTGGGAGGTTTTCCGTCAAAAGACGTTCCTTAATTAAATAACCACCAACCTTCGGGCTTTCGGCCCTCAATCCCTTTCCTAGACACTGATTTTGCAGGAGTCAGATTCTAACATTTTCCCCCTTAGGATAGTCTCCTAATTGAGTCCCAGATGTCCCTAGGGCCAACGTCTACTCATTTTAAGTTAGGCTTGGGTTAGTGAGTGCTTGGATTCTGATTTTTGGGCTAAGGAAGGGTGATTAAATCCCCACCTTATCTTATTATTGGGTGGTGCCTTTAAGATCAGTTTTTGTGCAAGTGTACAAGATAAATAAGATGCACTCTAAGCGATATAAATCAACCAAGAGATAGTCCTATTCTAGATGCAATGCAAACATACCTTGCTCCAGCACTCTTCAACAGTAAAAATAAATGAATTGAAAAAAAACGCGTGCCTAAAATGCAAACGTCTAATCAATTTTAACTTTTGCAGCAAATGTTTTACTGTTGATTATTAGCAGGTTTTTGTGATGGCATATAAGAAATAAATAATTACAGCAAACTAGAATTTGCAAACTATGCAGCCCTACAAAAAGCTGTTAGTAGTCAGCTCTTCCTTGCCGCGGATCCGCGGCTTTTGCCGTGGAAATGCGGCAATTCAGAGGGCAATGGGTCTCTGCTTTCTAGAGCAGAGGCCCAATACCACTTGTATGTCACTGCAATATTAATTTCCTGCTTTTCTTGCCCTGTAACCTGCAACAGAGAAGAAAACTCGTTTAGTTCAAAAAAAAATTTGCAATAAAAATTCAGATTTCAATAAAAAACGTTTTACCCTCCCCGGCAACGGCGTCAAAATTTGATTGAGGCTAAACCTGCACAAAAAATACGAGATTATAGAACTTAGAAAGAAAATGTGCAAGTGCTCAATTCTTCCGCTATAGCAAGTGGCTATGCGCGTCGTGATCCACAAGGAGGGTTTGCGATGGAAGCTTTACGTGTCTTTATTGAAATCTTATGAAAATAAGCGAAGGTTCTTCTCTGTTTTTAAAGTTAAGAAAAAGAAAAAGAAAGTTAACGGTTAAAGTTAAGAAGAAAGCGAGAGATGAAGAAGATGGAAAATCAGAAAACGATGAAAAGCGACTATGTACAATGAAGTGGAGAAGAAAGAGTTTGAGGAGGTGTTGGTCTATACATAAGAAGTAAAAGAAAAGAGAGAGAGAAAAGTAAAGAAATACTTACCTAGGTTGAGTGTTGACTTACTTGGAAACCTTTTTGCAAGTTCTACCTTTTTGCTTCGGAGGCGTTCAACGCATAGATCATAAACTCGAGCTCGGTCACCGTGCACATTATATCGTCAAGCATAAGAAGAACGACGTGATGCGGATCTTGGAAGAGGAGAACGTCTTCATGAACTATCGCTGGCTCTCACGTAGCTTGGTTATACTTGCTTTGGAATTCACTTGTACACTCAACACATACAACCAACGTAAAGTAGAAGAGGAAGAGGAAAGCAAAACAAATGTAAAGTAAAGCAGAATAGAAAACATTTACCTTTATTACTTGCTGAGACAATGAAAGAAAGGAGTAGGATACATCGTCGGTGTCACTCTCAACATCAGCCCCTCTCTCTTACTTACATGAATCATCTTCTACCCTAAGTTACATACAAATTACATACATAAAAAGAAAGACTAAAAACCTAAACTAAGAAATTAAAACTAAGCTAAATCCTAATATGCCTTGGCGTCCCATTTTCAGCGCAAGTACAGGCCTTTTATAGGCAAAACCCTAACCACCATGATCCCGGGGAGGTATGGGGAGCAAACGCTCCCCGTAACTCCCCAAGATTGCCGCGGAAATGCGGCCCAAGTTGCGTTTCCGCGGCAAGGGTGTGGCCAGGTGGCCACACCCTGTTGGTGGGTCTCCCCGGTTTCTCCCTCTGACTTTATTTGGAGTTGGTTTTGCAGTTTGGCTCTGAGATTTTGAAGAAATGGCCTTGGATTCTTGGCTTTAACCGATCGATCCTGAGAGGATTCTTCTCAACCGGTTTCAACCTCTTGATTTTGCCCTAATTTTGTGTGTGCGAATTAATTCTGATTTAATTCAGAATTCTGGTGGGCTTTTGGGCTCATTTCTCTTCATCTCCTTAAGGATTGGGCCTGCAAATAAATTAAACAAATAATTAGGACAATGCAGGCTTATATTCTAAAATAAGTATGAAAATGTGACATTAAATATGCAACATTAGTGACCAATCATCGGTTTAACTGATTTTGGATTTCAAGTTCCAATTATGTTTTTCATGAATAGATAGAATCAAAATAAGTTTACATGGTTTAATGTATATTAGATTTGATCTATATACATCTATGCTTCATCTATTTAAAAAAACTTATTTTGATAGTCTATTTAATGAGTTTGGAGTTTTGTATTTAAACAAAACTTATTTTTGGATTTCATGTCAAAAATATCGATATATATCTTATATGTATATTGAATTCTATCCATGTACAATATGCTTCAAATTTGTTTCAATATCTTGTTTTGTATCCATATGAGTTTTGGAGAAAACGATTTTTCATTTCAAAAATTCAAGTTTTTAGAAAATACAGATTTTGTGTTTAAGCTTAATTTCAATATCACAAAAATGGTTCAAATAGTTTGTAATATGTGTTGATTTTTGGTCAAACATATTTGTTATTCAAAGATATTATAAGAACTTATTTTTATGAAATTTATGTGATTTATGGGATTTTATAGAAGTTAAAAAGACAAGTTTTTTCATCCCAAAAATCTCAGCTAGACTGACTGGTTGTTGTAGACTGTCCAAAAGTCACTGAGGATAAGTCATCAGAAAGCAGAGCTCAAACTCCAGACGCAGAGTTAATCACAGCATTACCGCAATACCAAGACGCGATGATCGAAACTCGCGTCTCGGTATTACTGCAGTAGCCGTCACCGCAGCACCAAGACGCGAGGGTCAAAACCCGCGTCTTAACAATATTGCAGTAGCATCACCGCAGCACCAAGATGCGAGGGTCGAAACCCGCGTCTCTACTTTCCTACAATGACCAAGACGCAGAGCCTGAAGCCCGCGTCTCACACGAAACTTGACGCAGAACTTGAAGCTCACATTTCAACCAAATGCAAAGTTCAAGTGTTACCTCAATAGCTAAACGGGAGGCCCGAAGCCCGCGTTTCAACTACAAAGGAACCCTACGTCTCGGTTATAATTGCCCTCATTACTGGGTCATTTACTGCCCACGTAATGAGGGAGTTAACCCCCATTTTGGAGTATTTTTAGGGGACACTTTTACCCCCTGAAACCTCTATAAATAGCCCAGTTTGCTATGGAAAAGGGGTCGGGAAAAAAAATTTCTTTGATCAGAAGAACTTCGGTTGTTAGCCGTAGAAGGACCAAGATCCCTAGCTAAAAGAAATAGAGAGTTCAACTCTTCTAACAACTTGCTGCGTGCAAGTTTTTTTTGCCTACAGTCTCTTTGAGATTCTTGTTGGACAGAAGCTATGTTACTTCGTCCATCATCCACGGAGAGGATTCCCAAGAGGTCCTGACGTTCACCCGGTAAACGAAAAATAAGATTCACTTTCCATCGCCACATCAAGAACCCGGCATTAAACAAATGGGAGATTTAAGCTTGAATATCTCCCCTCTCTTGTAAAAGGATTATTGACCTGTTGTAATTTTTTTACAATCAAACGAAGAATTTACACCTCGATCTTCAATTTTTCCCGTCAAACAAGAGATGGTGACTCCGCTGGGGAGTACTTTCTCTATCGATGAGTATGTTGTGGTGCAAGGTGACGTCACCTATATGGGAAAAATGATCGAATCACTTGTCGTGGAGTTGACCAGGTAAAGTATGGAGAGTTCCTCTCTTCCAGCTCCAAGAGCCTTAGGGCGTGGCAGTACCGCAAGATCTCCTCCGGGACCCGCTCTCAAGTCCGCTCTGAGATCCCTTCAGATGCGACTGACAAGAAGAGTGCCATGGCTAATCATATCACATGTAACACCCGCGTCAACGTCTCCCACGAGATCCGCGAGGTTGGCATTGCTGATATTTAGCCCATTCATGCCCGTACTCTTCCTCAGTTCTAGGTTACCGAGGGTTCCCAACAACCATACGACGCATTTGGAATGCTGAACGTCGACAGAGACGATGTGCGAGTAAATTACAGGCGCTAGAAGCTGGAGCAACCATCTGTCCGGCAAATACAGAACGCGAGGCTAAAGCCCGCGCCTCTTCTGAGTTACGTCAGATGCACGAAGTCCGCGTATGGAGACCAAAACGCAAAGCCCCACAGGCTTGCGTTTTGAGACTTTACTTCCTAAACGCAACATTCAACAGCGCGAGGGCTATGCTTCTTCTCAGAGACACAAGACCCGCGTCTTTACAATTACGCAAAATTGAGAAAACCCACGTGTCTCATCCGTCCTGACCAAACGCGACAATCAACAATGTGAGTTCGCGTCTCTGTTCAGCAGAGGCACGAGACCCACGTTTCGAAGTCAAAACGCGAGAGCTGCGCCTGTTACGCACAACGCGAGCTCTGCGTTTCTGAACCCTACGTCTCAGATTCTCGACGTAAAGGTGACTCTCAGAAGCTGAAAAGCCCCTGACAACCCGAGGCCAATCTCTTTGATCCCCCTCTCACGGATCTAAGAGATTATTTGACAAGGAAAAGGAGTGCTAATCAGATCACTCTATCTTGTTGCTATGAACGGCTCATCACGACAATATCCACTAAATGCCGCTGTAGCTCATATGTAAGCAAACAGTCGGTATTCAGATGATTGGCCTCGATCTCCCAATCAGGTTAATACTACACCTTTGATCAAAACTCCAGATCTAAGAAAAACTTCTTTCCTTCATTGGATCACATCACGGGCGACCAGTATCAAGCTGATCAAGCGATGATCACATCATGTTGCATGATGTAAATATTAAGGAGAGACAAAATGCAAGACTTGTTTCAGCTCAGTTACTCTTCTATTGACATCCGTCGCCTCCAATGGCCAATGATAGAGGAAAATGTTAGCCTTTAAGTCCAACATAAGTCTTCGATAACTCATCATACTGAGGGGAATAGCATGGCTAGTCCAACTCAAACGGTAGTTGGTAAAGGCACACCAAATCCGTTGATAGGTAAGAGTTTGCTAAAAATCTTAAGGGACTTGGTCCCATCCTCTCCTCCAAAATCTCCTACCAATTCTCACTCACAGAATGGTAGGGCCACAAAAATACCTGTGTTCATGTTCCTAATGAATTGAACTGAGATTTGTCACATTAATATTAAACCTCTGATAAACCAAATTTTTCAATCCTCAGTGAATTCAGTCAAGTCAATACTATACCTCTGACAACAAAACTCATTAGAAATCCTCGCTATTATGTTAATACTATACTTCTAATGGTAAATTTTTCATGTCTCATGAAATCAACGATCGTTACGTTAATATTAAACCTCTAACAGTTCATTTTACTTTTCACCCAAAATTCCCTACCAATTCTCTTCCATAGAGTGGTAGGTCCACTAATGCAATCATTGCTTTGTTAACACTAAACCTCTGACAATGAAAATTTTGATATTCTCCAACGAGTTCAAACTTCACTTGTCTCTCCTCTACACGGAGTCACAAATCTTCAAATTCTTGTCAAGTTAATATTACACCTTTAACATTCCAAACTTCACTTGTCAATTCTCATTAATAGAATGATAAGTCCTCGAAATTGCTCTTATCGCAAACCAATCTTGTCAAGTTAAAATTAAACCTCTGACATTCTATATTCCATTTGCCAATTCTCATCGATAGAATGACAAGTCCTCAAAATTGCTCCTATCACAAACCAATTCTAGTCAAGTTAATATTACACCTTTGACATTCCAAACTTCACTTGTCAATTCTCATTAATAGAATGACAAGTACTCAAAATTGCTCCTATCGCAAATTAATTCTTGTCAAGTTAAAATTAAACCTCTGACATTCCACATTCCACTTACCAATTCTCATCAATAGAATGACAAGTCCTCAAAATTGCTCCTATCGCAAACCAATTCTTGTCAAGTTAATATTACACCTCTGACATTCCAAACTTCACTTGTCAATTCTCATTAATAGAGTGATAAGTCCTCAAAATTGCTCCTATCGCAAACCAATTCTTGTCAAGTTAAAAATTAAACCTCTGATATTCCATATTTCACTTGCCAATTCTCATCAATAGAATGACAAGTCCTCAAAATTGCTCTTATCGCAGACCAATTCTCGTCAAGTTCAAAATTACACCTCTGACAAATTACTATTAAGTTTAACATAACACCTCTAACAGTGATTAAGTTGCTGCCAAGTTCAATATTAAATCTCTGACAGTGACTTTCCCTCAGGCTTCCATATTAAAGCTGAGATGAGCGATGCTAAGTTTAACATCACACCTCTAGCGTCCAGTTCATTGCTAAGTTCAATAATACACCTATGACAATGACTTTCCCTCGGACTTCTCTATCGAAGTCGAGTGACCAATGCTAAGTTTAATATCACACCTCTAGCATTACCTTCACTGTCAAGTTTAACATTACACCTATGATAGTGATGTTTTCAGTCTTCCCAAATGAAGCTGAAACTCCCATTGAGTCAAGTTAATATCATACCTCTGACCCACATTCCTGTCAAGTTAATATCACACCTCTGACAGTAATCTTAAATTTCTAAAATGGAATTTTCCCAAACTTTGACTTGTTAAGTTAATTATTGCATTTCTACCAAGTCAAGAGTTTCTATATGTCTGATTTTCAAAAAAAAAGGGAATTCAAGACATATAAGAAAAAGTGTCACTTTTATTTATATTCAAACATATGAAAGTGATACAAGACGCTCTTTTATACAATAAGATTAAGTGTTACAATAAAGGAGTACAAAAAGGTCCCTCTCTCTCAGCGAAAGGTTGCACTCACTACTCAAGACATCTACACTACTTCAAATACAAGATGTTTGAAAGAACGCCGAAGAAAGGTTCCTCTCTTCTTCCACTGAATCCTGTCGCGGTTAACCAGTGTTGAGATGATCGAGTGCTGACTACACCATGATGCATGATGTAAACATTGAAGAAGCTCATCGCTGACCGAGAACAATGGTGTTTCTCGAGGTTAAAATGCAAAAGAAGAAGAGTCTAATGATGACTCTTGAAAGACTGTTGTCTTTTATAGGCACAGTGATATGCAGAGATACATGGCGCATGTCTCGAGGCCTAATCCCCGCCCCACACGTGGCATATGTCTTAAATGCGATGCGAATTTCACGCGTCAAAGGAAGGATGTCCCTTCAACTCTGCCGGACACGTGGCAACGCGCCCAAAACGCAGGACTCACATTTAACAAAAACTGCGTCCCTCCAAAGGTCGCGTCTTTTCAGCAAGGCTAAAGCCGCGCCTAGTCAACAGGGTAATAGCTGCGTCTTCACTTCAAAGATCACGTCCCTCCAGAGCCCGCGTTTCTTCAGCAAATTAATAGATGCGTCCCCACTCCGAGTGAGGACTGCGTCTCTAAAGCAAAATGACCCCTGCGTCTACAAGACTTGCATCCAGTCTTTGCTTCTGCAATCAGTTCAACAATAAACTGGCACAAGCAGACGACTGTTTATCCCTAGTTCAACAGTACACCAACAACCAGCTCAAAGCACTGAGGAGGTCTGGACCGCGTATCTAGAACTCACCATGATCATCTCTGGTGGCTTCAAAGGTTTTTATAGTACACTCACGAAGACCATATTCCAGACAAGATCAAGCTCAGGGCATCTCAAATGATTGTTAGTCCAATCATGAGGAGCATGAATCCAACCAAAGTCTAAAGTATTTCAAAATCTGTTCCAGTCAACCGTGGAATATCGAAAACTTTGGAGGGGGTTCTGTAGACTGTCTAAAAATCACTGAGGATAAGTCATCAGAAAGTAGAATCCAAACTCCAGACGCAGGGCTAATCACAACATTACCGCAGCACCAAGACACGAGGGTCAAAACCCGCGTCTTGGCATTACTATAGTAACCATCACCGCAACACCAAGATGCGAGGGTCGAAACCCGCATCTCAGCAGTACTGTAGTAGCATCACCGCAGCACCAAGACGCGAGGGTCAAAACCTGCGTCTCTACTTTCCCACAATAACCAAGACGCAGAGCCCGAAGCCCGCGTCTTACACGAAGCTTGACGCAGAACTTGAAGCTCACATTTCAACAAAATGCAAAGTTCAAGTGTTACCTCAATGGCTAAATGTGAGGCCCGAAGCCCGCGTTTCAACTATAGAGGAACCTTGCGTCTCGGTTATAACTGTCCTCATTACTGGGTCAATTACTGCCCACGTAATGAGGGAGTTAACCCCCATTATGGAGTATTTTTAGGGGACACTTTTACCCCCTGAAACCTTTATAAATAGCCCAGTTTGCTATGGAAGAGGGATCGGAAAAAAATTTCTTTGGTCAGAAGAACTTTGGTTGTTAGCCGTAGAAGGACCAAGATCCCTCGCTGAAAGAAAGAGAGAGTTCAACTCTTCTAGTAACTTGCTGCGTGCAAGTTTGTTTTTGCCTACAGTCTCTTTGAGATTCTTGTTGGACAGAAGCTGTGTTACTTCGTCCATCATCCAAGGAGAGGATTCCAAGAGGTCCTGACGTTCACCCAGTCAACAGAAAATAAGATCACTTTCCATCGTCACATCAAGACCCGGCATTAAACAAAGGGGAGATTTGAGCTTGAATATCTCCCCTCTCTTGTAAAAAGATTATTGACCTGTTGTAATTTTCTTTACAATCAAACGAAGAATTTACACCCCGATCTTCAATTTTTTCCGTCAAATAGCGGTCGACTGAGCCGGTCGACTGGACCAGTGGTCGGTCGATCGGCACGGTCGACCGATGTGCACAAAACGTGCACAAAGGCCAACCACAACGGCTGGTCGATCGCGCGGTCGACCGACTGAGAGCACCCCACTCTCGGGTGCTGGCCCGTCGACCGGGCGGTCGACCGATGGTTTTGGCCCAGTCGACCGGGCGGTCGTCCGTAGGCTCAACGGTCAGAAAAGTGACCGTTGGCCGGTCGACCGGCTGGTCGACCGGAGGGGCATTCTGGGCAATCCCAGACTGCAACGGCTATAATTTTTGAGAGGATATAAATACCCATGTCTTGGGCTGTTTTATACAAGTTTTTAGAGAGCAATTTTTCCCATCTTTATAAGTGTTTAACAGCAAGTTTTTAAAAGAGTTTTTGTGTCAAAAAGATTTATCTTTATTTGTTTTAAAGTGTTGGAAAAATCAAAGAAAAAGAGAGTATTTGGGAATTAATTTTTGATCTTCATTTCAATATTTATCTTGTGATTTTCTCAAGAGTTTTTCTCTGTTATTTTCATTCCAAACACTTTATTTTCTCACACTTGAGCTATCATCTCTATCCTATCTATAGGATCTTTGTTTTGTGGGGTTTATTGAGACCACCAAGTGTTGTAATCTCTTTGCTTTGAGTTTGTGGGTATCCCTCTTATGTAGAGGTGATTGTGGAGGAGTTTTGGTTTGTTGGTATCCCTTTAAGTGTAGAGATGATTGAGGTTGGAGTTTTAGCTTTGTACCTATCCCTCTAAGTATAGAGGTGATAGTTGTTTGGATTAGTGCCTTATCCCTCTAGTGTGAGGTGATAATTGTTATGCCTTGCCTCTTGGTAGAGGTTGTTTGTTGGAGAGAGGAGTTGTGTACTCCTAAATTGTATTTGCCAAATCCTCAGTGGTGGTTCCCTGTGTGGGAAGTCCTGTGTGGACGATTAGTGAAAATCCTTCTGTGTGAAGGCGAGGACGTAGAGCAGTGGCTCGAATCTCGAAACATATCTCGGTGTTTGTGATTGATCCACTATCTCTAAACTCTCTCTTTTATACTTGCATTATTTCATATTATTCATATCGTACATATATGCTTGGTATCGTTTGTGTGTGCCCATACTTGTGTTGAACCAAGAGAGGTTCATATAGCAGCTCAACTCTTATTTAGAGAATCTAAAAGAGTTAGTCCAGAGCCCTTCACCGGGAATTCAGCTACACTTTTTGGTTACACTAAATGTGTTGCAATTAGTTTTTAATTCCACATCATTTGTTATTAGATTAGCCATACACCTATTCACACCCCCTCTAGGTATATTTTCAATTGGTATCAGAGCCTACGCTCCTGATATTAGGTTTAACCACTTAGGAGTGAGATCTTGACTAGCTAATCTAATATTGCATTTGCATACATATAGTTTATACTCTCATGGATTTCATGACCCCTCCTATGTTTGATGTTTCTAACATCGATATATTGAAGCTTATGATGAGTATGTATCTCAAGACCCTAGGAATGCATGTGTACCTTGCCACTACCAAGAAATCTTATCTTGGTAATGACAAGCATATAGAGGCCAATGCACAAGCCCTAGAGGCACTTAGGCGCACTCTAAGAAAAGAATATCTTATAATGGTTTCTCATTGTGATTCTGCTTTTGCAGAGTGGAACATATTGACCTCTCCCAAGCTACAAACGATAAAATATATGGAGGAGGAATCTTGTGGAGATGAGTCCGAACAAGCGTACTACATGGTCTAAGGAAATGACTCCCTTGAGGTACAATCGGAAACTCAACTACATGATAGTGCTAGTTCTTCTGGTGATGACATTATGGATACTGATGCATTAAATGAAGAACTATCTATTATTTGTGAAAACTTGCTTGAATAATACCAAGTTTTAAAAAAGAAGAGCTTTAAATTAAATAAGAAGAATAAGGATTTGTTTTCAAAACTTGATTTAGCTTTGCAAGAGAAGGTTGAGATTTCAAATGAAAGGGACACTTTGAAATCTTAACTTAACCTTGCCCTTAATGAAAACAAACTTTTGAAAAATAAAAATGATTGTGACATTGTTTTGAAGAAGAATGAGGCTCTATCTTCAAAATTTGATTTTGTTTTAAAAGAGAATGAAACTTTGAAAAATAAAATTGCTTCTATTTCAAAAGAATTGGATTTGATTTCTAATAAAAATAAATCTTTAAAAAATGATTTGAACTCACATGTTTGCCACGCTTTACCATCTAGTGTTCCTATTGCATGCTCCACCTCTTCTTCTATTATTGAAAATGATATATGTGCTTTAAAGAAGAGTGTTGATTGTTTAGGCTCCACATTGAGCCATTGTGCCATGAACCACACACGTTTGGAATCTATATTTCGAAAGATACATACTCCACCTACACATGCACACAAATTACGGTATACACATGCTCATCATGCTCACACACATGACTCTTTGTATGCTCATGTGTACACTTGTACACATTCTGGATGTAAGGGCCACCTTGCAAAGTTTTGTTATTATAGAATACATAATTCAAATTTTATAAATAAATTTGTTTGGGTTAGGAAAGGTGCTAACCCCCATGGACCCAATAAGGTATGGGTACCAAAATCCACTCCTATTTTATATGATGTAGGTGTGGGCTTTCTCTTGACGTGAGAGTAATGGTGCCTTGATGGTGGACGTGTTCCGAGCTAAATGGTGACAATTTTAGTGCATCACTTTCAAGGAAAGTTTGGTGGGAGAACCACCATGGTTTGGAGACCTAGAGATTAGCTCTAATGGTTTTGATAATTATCTCTAACTCCCATTTAGTTTATATGCTTTCAAATTGTTGATTTTTAGCATGTTTAAGTTTTTCATGATTATTATGTTTATATGTCATGTTAATTAGACTTGTGATATACGTATGTAGTATTTGAGATACACCCATGTTTATATGGACTAATATTTTTGTGTTCTCACTCTAGTTTAGCTATTGTGTATATCATAGTTCTAAAACATATGCACTTACCTTAATGATCATGTTTATGATTTTGTGCTTCATGTTTTGATTACGTGTTTAGATGTAATTTTCATTAAAACTTGTGTATATACTTGTACAATAATGAGCCACATTTGATTATTATATGTTTACGCTATGCTGCTCTTTTGTACTCATTAGATGTACTAATATAGCCTAGTTTTGTGATTCTTGCATTTCAACTTCTTTTCCCTATTTTGTACATGTTTCTAATGATAATGTGTTTAGCTTCATGTATATGTTAATTTTGCCAAAATTTTAAGATATACAAGTATACCCTTGAAGTCATTTGCTTTTTATGCAAAATTCTTTTATGGACTCATTTTTGTTTGGGATATGTATGTTTACTTTTAGTTTTAACAAAACATACATATACCTTGAAGTATATTTGATTTTGATGATTTCATATTTTTAACATGTTTATAATGGAATCTTATGAGCTTCATTGCCTATTTCCATGATTATACTTTTCACATGACTCTTGTACCCTCACATTATTTTGAGTTTACTCATTACTTCGTTTTATGAGTACTTTGTTGAGCCTTATATATCTTGAGTGTCAATTTTGTGTAAAATGTATGCTTCATAAAATATATGATTTGGTTTCATGTTTTTGGAGAATCTACTAGTTATTTCAAATTATCTTAAACTAGTTCATACTCTTTATTTTCGTAGAGTTTTCAAACTAAGCTATAATATTTTTCAAATCCTATTTTTGAAAACCCCTACTTTCAAAGGGTGGATGGATGGGCGACCATGCCTTGTATACTCAAAATTGAAAATCTTCAAACATGTGCAAGAATAGGGTGGTAGGTATGAGTTATACACTTGATTCTCATTATATTTTCAATTGATATCACATATGATATTTTTATGCTTGTATACTCATATTTGTGTTTTCTATATATATGGTTCAAATTTCAAATAGTATCAATTTTGATTGGTATTTACATTTACATATATATGTATATGATTTGATTGTGCTTAAAATATCTTTACATCTTAAAGCACAAATTATGTTTACGCTAAGCTTGATTTACTCCGTAATGTCAATTATTTTTTAATTGGTATCTTATACAAGCTTATGCATTATTTTTATTAGTATTTCATAAAGGGGGAGAAAAATTCATGTTTTATTTTTCAATCGGTTTTATTTTCAATTGGTATCTTACTCTCGTTCTTTTAATGAAAAATACTTTGTTTTGATATATGCTAACATTTTCAATATTGGTATCAATAATCTTAAAGTGGTATTATTCTCAATTTGATATCCTTGTTGTAAAATGAGTTGTGTTTACCTAAAAAAAAAAAATTTGGTTTTAACTTTCAATTGGTATCAATATTTACAATATATCTTTAAATTGGTATCAAAAGCATACAATGTTTCATTTTCTATTGGTATCAAAAATTTGTAAGATATTTTCAATTGGTATCTTTTGGCATCTTGAAAATTTATTTATTTTCAATTGGTATCATAAATTAGTATCATAATGTTTCGATATATAACTTTATCATAAATTGATATATTTTCAATTGGTATCTTAAATATTGTTTGATTTGTTTTTGCCCCTTGTTGATGAATTAACAAAAGGGGGAAAGTATTTGAAGAGTTTTATATGCATGATTAAAGTATTTTGTGAGTTTATGCATGTTTACTTCCATTTATGCATATATGTTTGTGTTCAATTTAAGAGCATTCATTAAATATCTTTATGTTTATTGCTATGCATGAGTTAAGAGGGAGCTTCTATGAAGCTTAACTTTAATGCATGCATATATAACTCCATGAGTTTTGTCATCATCAAAAAGGGGGAGATTGATGGCCCAGAAGCCCATCACTCTATTTTGATGATGATTAACTCATGTAGTTATAGTTTACTAATGATCTTATGCTTAATTAGTTTCAGATATTTGATCAAGATCTTAGTAGGTGTTTAGCTTCAACAAAGGAGTTTTGGAGCTTACACGTGTAGATTCAAGAGCTCGTGCGTCAAGATTGCATCTAGCACTCGTTGGAGTCAAGCTCGTTGGATCGTGTTTGGATCGAGTCGACTTGGAGAAGAAGTTCTACAAGAAGACCTCAGTTTGTTTAGTTTATGTTTAAATCTTGTGTAAAGGTCGATGGTGTTGATATGCTCAAGTTCACACGCACACAAAAGTTTATTGGTTTTGGTTTTTGGTTTAACTGATTTTGGATTTCAAGTTCCAATATATGTTTTTCATGAATAGAAAGAATCAAAACAAGTTTACATGGTTTAATGTATATTAGATTTGATCTATATACATCTATGCTTCATCTATTTAGAAAAACTTATTTTGATAGTCTATTTCATGAGTTTGGAGTTTTGTATTTAAACACAACTTATTTTTGAATTTAAACAAAACTTATTTTGGATTTCCTATCAAAAACATAGATATATATCTTATATGTATATTGGATTCTATCCATATACAATATGCTGCATATTTGTTTCAATATCTTATTTTGTGTCCATATGAGTTTTGGAGAAAACGATTTTTCATTTCAAAAAATCAAGTTTTGGAAAATACAGATTTTGTGTTTAAGCTTAATTTCAATATTACAAAAATAGTTCAAATAGTTTGTAATATGTGTTGATTTTTAGTCACATATATTTGTTATTCAAAGATATTATAAGAACTTATTTTGTGGAATTTATGTGATTTTATGAGATTTTATAGAAGTTAAAAAGACAAATTTTTCCATCTTAAAAATCCCAGCTAGACTGACTGGCTGTCGACCGAGCCAGTTGATCGGACCAGTGGTCGGTCGACCTGCACGGTCGATCGATGTGCACGAAACGTGCACAAAGGCCAGCCATAACGGCCGGTCGACCGCGCGGTCAACTGATTAAGAGCACCCCACTCTCGGGTGCTGGCCGGTTGATCGGGCAGTCGACCGTAGGCTCAACGGTCAGAAAAGTGACCATTGGTTGGTCGACCGGCCGGTCAACCGGAGGGACAATCTGGGCATTCCCAGACTGCAACGGCTATAATTTTTGAGAGGGTATAAATACCCATCTCTTGGGCTGTTTTATACAAGTTTTTAGAGAGCACTTTTTCCCATCTTTACAAGTGTTTAACAACAAGTTTTTAAAAGAGTTATTGTGTCAAAAAGATTTATCCTTATTTATTTTAAAGTGTTAGAAAAATCAAAGAAAAAGAGTATCTTTGGGAATTAGTTTTTGATCTTCATTTCAATATCTATCTTGTGATTTTCCTAAGTGTTTTTCTTTATTATTTTCATTCTAAACACTTTATATTCTCACACTAGAGCTATTATCTCTATCCTATCTATACGATCTTGTTTTGTGTGAAAATTGGTTTGTGGTTTATTGAGACCACAAAGTGTTGTAATCTCTTTGCTTTGAGTTTGTGGGTATCCCTCTTGTATAGAGGTGATTGTGGAGGAGTTTTGGTTTGTTGGAAGCCTTCTAAGTATAGAGGTGATTGAGGTTAGAGTTTTGGCTTTGTGCCTATCCCTCTAGGTGTAGAGGTGATAGTTGTTTGACTTAGTGCCTTATCCCTTTAGTGTGAGGTGATAATTTTTGTGCCTTACCTCTTGTGCAGAGGTTGTTTATTGGAGAGAGGAGTTGTATACTCCTAAATTGTATTTGCCAAATCCTCAGTGGAGGTTCCCTGTGTGGGAAGTCCTGTATGGACGATTAGTAAAAATCCTTCTATGTGAAGGCGGGACATAGAGCAGTGGCTCGAACCTCGAAACATATCTCAGTGTTTACGATTGATCCACTATCTCTAAACTCTCTCTCTCTTTTATACCTTGCATTATTTCATATTGTTCATATCATACATTTATGCTTGGTATTGTTTGTGTGTGCCCATACTTGTGTTAAACCAAGAGAGCTTCGTATAGCACCTCAACTCTTATTTAGAGGAATCTAGAGGAGTTAGTTCAGAGCCCTTCACCGGAAATTCGGTTACACTCTTTGGTTACACTAAGTGTGTTGCAATTAATTTTTAATTCCACATCATTTGTCATTAGATTAGCCATATATATATTCACCCCCCTCTAGGTGTATTTTCAGGGCCTGCTTCTCCTGGACCCGAACCCACAAGCCAGACCCGACCCAATAGAGAAATTCAGACCCGTTTACCTGCAAAAAAATAATTAAAACAATTAGATAAAAATATCAAAAAATAGAGAAAAATTTAAACAGCAGTCTACAATATTTCTACCATCCATGATAAAAATTTAGATAAATAGCAATACAATTTAACTCAAATCACCTACTTTAAAGCAATTTTCATTAATGATAAATTTAGACCCGTTGAGGGATTTTAATGTTATAAAGCCTATTAAAAATTCAATAAAAATTAGAAATTATTTTAAATTAAATCTTTTAAATTCATTAGACCCAGAGAACTATGTTTCCAACTCCAAACTAATTTATCAAGACTAAAACCCTTTATAACTCCAAAACACCTTTTTAAAATCCTAACAATTTCTTATTGATATGTATTTAATGTAGATTTCTCAGAATTTCAAAAATTGGTACTTGGAGTCGTGATAAGCCCCAGTAAGTGTCGTTTTCCTTGTGTAACTTTATTTAACTTTGTCGTGAGTATTCTTTTGTTTACCTAACTGTGTATTTCAATAATATTTCATGTAAGTGTTTTCTTGTTAATCCTGTTTAAATAAATTATGCTATTGTGTATAATGAAAATCATTCATTTATTTAACATAAGAATTTTTATCTTTTCAATATGCAATATACGTTGAAGGCATATCTGAATAAAAGTATCAGCGAGTATTTGCTCCTGTACTATTTTCTTATTTATCGCTATCAGTAGTATTTATATATTACTTGTATTATTTAATGTGACTGTCTGATTTATATTAGACCAGTATGATTATTCATACCATTCCATATGATGTCAATGAGTGTACCTTTTAATTATATAGTTTATCTGAACGCTTTTCAGCGTCACTTCATGTGATAGTTGGTCACTCCTACTGATTCAGGGTTAGTTGAGATATACGTTATACTGTTACTTAATTTGATCTACTGTTCAGCTGACCTAGTTTATATTTGAGGACAAATGACATAGTTTATGTATAGTAGTTTTATTAGAAATTGTTTGGTTATTACTGACTAGAACTCCTTTGATATTGAGGATGTGTTAGATATAACAATGCTTTGTCGATAGACATGATGATACACGGATTAATATGAACTTGAGAAATCCTAGAGTATAAATTGATTGACCTTGAAGTTGGTTGGTTCGTGATTGAGGTTAAATGTTCATACTTTATATGCTCTTACTTAATCAGACTAGATATCCATGTACTTGGTGATATGTTAGATGAGGATCCATTATATTCTGAGAGTGTATTATATATGAAATTACCTTATTAAAAGGCTGATCTTCTGATTACTTGGACTGATGTGGACTTAGTTAGAGTTAGCGAAAATTGACATGAGGTTGGTGTTTGTTTTAGAGGAGTTTGATCGATGTTCAAATGAGATTGATGTAGTTGAATTTATATTTTGGTATTCTCGATTTTATCCCTGATTATATTTATTGAGTACTGATGATCTTATCGATATTGGATATTAGATGTAGAGATGATCGAGATATCATGTTGATCGAGGATGTTGCACTCCTTAATTATGATCTTGATTATAATTGGATATATCTGGTTTTGAGGATGTTCCGTTCCTTATTTGTAATTTCGGTATTCATTGTTTTAGTTGATCTCGAGAATATTTTAGTACTTCTTGATTGATTCTTGACTATTTCAGTTATTCAGTTATGGAGATATAGTTATTATGATAGTGATTTTCATGATATCAGTGACCATATTGTATGTTCGGAGTTTTATGGTAAGTTATTAATCGACCTGACTTATTGGTGACTTAAAGGGTGGATATGTCGATAATTTTAAGGAGCTGAGTTAATGGTTTATTTTGTCTAAATTATTCTGTTCATGCCTGCATATTATTACTCATCCTGAATATTATGACTTACTTAGAAAATTTGACTGATTATACATGACACTTACCTGATAAACATAAT
The DNA here is from genome assembly GCA_038442645.1 of Agave tequilana. Lineage (NCBI taxonomy): Eukaryota > Viridiplantae > Streptophyta > Magnoliopsida > Asparagales > Asparagaceae > Agave > Agave tequilana. The sequence goes on from JAVJIF010012534.1 coordinate 76,482, forward strand.
GTCCATGTTTCTAAAGTTGCTAGAAAAATATAGTTACTCGGTAACAACACTTTCCTGTTATATTTGTTACATATCCTGTTATACTGGTATCCTGATCACACTATTGACGTTGCTTCCATGACTATCACCAAGTTATCCCAGTGATCTAGATAACATGCGGATTAAATAATCCTGATAACCTAAATAACATGATCATTAAATAACTTATATTGAGATTAGAGAAATTAATGAAGGAGACAACGTCTGTATTTTGGGTGGACCTAGGATATAGGTTCCACAACCGAAAGAGAGTTCCCCTGCAGGGTTCCCGTGGGGTGACTGACACCTTAGTCTTGTATCTATTCTCGTTACATGTTACCTGATTCAGTGCCAGGAGTCTGGGCTGTTGTCCCGGGTATGTACGGGACCTACCTAAAGGATGGACAATATCTCCGACCAATCAGTTTCAATAATATAGGATCTCGATTGGCACGTGTAGTAGGCATAATATGGGATGCAATTACTGCATGTGGCAGTGGGTATTCGCTGACATAATAATAAACTATTCATAATATACTGTAACTGATTGTAGACATCTGATACATATATGATATGGTAGACATCTGATACATGCATACTTGGTTGGACAATTGATTGTACACTGGACTATAGAAATGACTGACTATATCCACCTGATATATATAGACTGTGATAGACACCTGAAACTGATTGGACATCTGATCCAATTCTTGACTGGTCTTATTATACTATCTACTTGTGTTTTGCATGTTATTTTCATTGTTATTTCAGTATATATTATCTTCATATGCTGATATTATATGCACGTGCACCTTTTCCTTTATTCTTACATATTCACTAGGAGTTCTGACTCCCTGAATTTTCATATCCAGATCTGTGGTTATTTATTACTGATCAGGTATTTGGAGAGGATCACATGCATCTTGAGGAGCTAGAGTTCTCTACTTGACATCCTTTCTCGGTATTCTCTTACTTTTCTTTATTCCTATTGCTTTCATAATTCTATGCTGTTGGCCCAAAGGCCTTCCACTCTAGTTTTGATGATGATTAACTCATGTAGTTATGTTTACTAATAATCTTGTGTTGTTTAAGTTTCAGATCATTAACCAAGATATTAGTTGGTGATTAGCTTCAACAAGGTGTTTAGAAGCTTTTCATGATGATTCCAGGGCCAAAGCTTCAAGATCACACATTGCCTAGCCCATGGATGGAGTTTTGGAGCAAGTCTACTTGAAGATGAAGATCATCAAGAAGACTTAGGTATCCTAGTTTAGATAGTGTGTTTAGATCCAATTTGTAAAGCTTAGTATAGTTGATATGCTCAAGTGTACAACACACACGTTTTTATGTTGGTTTTTGGTTTTCATGAATAGTAGATCAAAACAAGTTTACTTTATTTCTATGTATATTAGATGTATTCTAGATATACATACATGGTTTAACTTGCTAGACAAACTTATTTTGATATCCCTATTCATGTGTTGAAAAATCAAGGTTGATAAAAATACAAGTTTTGTTTTTGATAAAATTTGCAAGACTCAAAAATGAATTGATATGATTAATATATGTCTTGAAATTTTTATCACAAGTTTGTGTTTCTATATAAAATGATAAAACTATTTTTGGTGATTTTTGAAAGTGTTAAAAGATTTTTATAAAATAATTTTCCCTGTTTTTCTGACTCAGGTTTGTGCTGACAGGCTGGTCGGTCGACCGTATGGGTCGACCGCACCAAGGGCCGGTCGACCCATAGGGTCGACCGACGTGCACAAACTTGTGCACGTCTGGCAGACACAAACTCGGTCGACCGTACTGGTCGACCGGGTCTGAGAGCTCTGCTCTCTGTTTGTTTGGGTCGACCAGGCGGTCGACCGCTGCAAAGAGTTCTGCTCTCTGTTTGTTTGGGTCGACCGGTAGCTTCAACGGGTCAAAATATGACCGTTGGACGGTCGACCGGCCGGTCGACCGCCAGGCCTGTCAGGCTGCCACATCAGCCTAACGGCTAGTTTTGTATTGGGGCTATATATACCTCATTGTTTGGAGTTTCTCTCCAAGATTTTGATGCCAAAATTCCTGACTATTTCTAGTGTTTTAAAAGAGTTTTCAAAATAGTTTTTGTGCTAAAGAGATTTCATCTTTATTGTTTTGGGTGTTTGGAAAATCAAAGAAAATTAGGCTTTTGGGATATTGAATTGGATTTCACTTTCTATCATCTTCAAGAGATTACCCAAGTAGTTTTTCTTTGTTGCTTGTTTCCAAAAACACCTAATTTTCACACTTGAGCTATCTTCTATCCTAATCTATTTAGGATCTTTTTTTTGTGGAAAAGAAAAGAGAAAAGAAAAGAGAGATTGAGTTTGTGGTTTTTGGAACCACTTGTTGTAAACACCCTTATTCTTGTTGTATCCCTCTTAGGTAGAGGTGATCGGGTGATTGGTTTGCTCCCTCTAGTGAGAGGTGGAGTTTGGTTGTAAACCCTCTTCGGTAGAGGTGTTGGTTGTTGTGGTTGTTTGGCTAAGGGCCTACCCCTCTTGTGTGAGGAGGTGTTTGTTTGAGAGAGGAGTTAGGTACTCCATTGTTGTAAAAATCCTTCTCGGTGAAGGTTCCCTCTGTGGGAGTCCTCGGTGGACGGTATAGTGGATTGGGAAATCCTACACGGTGGTGTAGGCGGGGATGTAGAGCAAGGGTGCTCGAACCTCGAAACATATCATTGTGTTTGTGTTTGATCCACTTGTCTCTAAACTCTCTCTCTTTACATTTGTGCAAAGAATCATACATAACATCATATCATATTTGCTTGTGTTGAGCATAATTCTTATTGTCATATCATATCTATTTGCTTGTGTTGTGCCTTGCATAATTCACATTGTTATATCTTGTATGTGCTTGGTTGTTTGTGTGTGCCTCACTTGTACCTAATCAACAAGAGCTTCACATAGCACCTCAACCCATTCAAGGGGAATCAAGAGGAGTTAGTTCAGAGCCCTTCACGGGGAATTCGGCTACACTTGTTGATTGTACTAAGTGTGTTTGAATAATTTGCATTAGCTTCCGCATTTAGCGCACTTAGTTTTGCATTAAGTTTTAGATTAGCACTAACACCTATTCACCCCCCCTCTAGGTGTTCCCTTTTCAATTGGTATCAGAGCTTGGTACTCTGATTTGGTCTAACAACCTAGAGTTAAAGATCCTCATTTTAGGCTAATCTTGTTTGCATTTGCTTGTTTGCACACTCATATAGTTTACCATGACCTTCATGACCCCACCTATGTTTGACCCTTCCAACATTCATGTTTGGAAGATTAGGATGACCGTTTATTTACAAACCCTAGGTCATAAAGTTTATCTTGCTATTACCAAGGAATCCTTCCTTAGTGATCGCAATCATATAGGGGCCAATGCACAAGCCCTAGAGGCAATTAGAAGCACATTATCTAAAGATTATCTTTTACGTGTTTCTAACATTGATTCCGCCTTTGCAGTGTGGAATTTGTTGACAACAACCACCACCTCCGAGCTTCAAGTGCAAATCCAAGAAGAGGAATCTAGTGTAGAATCCGATTCACAATGCTTCATGGTCCAAGGGAATGACTCTCTTGAGGTACATTCGGAACCCCACTTAGATAATGATGATTGTGCTAGTTCTTCAAATGATTTTGTTGATCCCATGCTTTGAATGAAGAACTTTCTATTGTTTGTGAAAAGTTAATAGAAAAATACAAGATTTTGAAAAAGAAAAGTCTAGATATTGAAAAAGAAAATAAGAGTTTGCATGCTAGACTTAACAATGTTTTGCAAGAGAAAGAGGAGATTGCTAATGAGAGGGATTCATTAAAATCTCAACTTGATCTTGCACTTAAAGAAAATAACTTTTGAAAAATAAAAATGATTGCCATGCTATTTTGAAGAAAAATGAAAATTTATCTTCTAAAGTTGATTTTGTTGTAAAAGAAAATAATTCTTTGAAAATAAAAATTGATTCTATTTCAAAAGATTTAGAAATTTATTTAAAGAAAAATGTTGTTTTACAAAATAAGATTGATGCTCATGTTTGCCATGCTAGGGTAGTATCACACACTCCACCTATTGCATGCCACACTTCTTCTTCTAAGATTAATGATGATATTTGCTTGCTTAAGAAGAAGGTTGATTGTTTAGGCTCCACTATGAGCCAATGTGCTAAGAACCATACACGCTTGGAAACCTTGGTTCGAAAGAAACAAGTTCCAACTTTTATGCATGCACACCCTCCACGGCATACACATGCTCCACACGGACACCATCAACACATGTATGCTCATGTGTACACATGTACACATTGTGGCCAAAAAGGCCATCTTGCTAAATTTTGTTTTGATAGAATACATGTTTCTAATTTAGCAAAGAAGTTTGTTTGGGTTAGAGAAGGTACTAACCCCCATGGACCCAAGAAGATATGGGTACCAAAGACCACCCCTCCTATGTTTTTGATGTAGGTGTGGGCTCCCACATGACGTGAGAGTGATGACACCTTGGAGTGGATGCGTTCCGTGCTTAAAGGAAATCAATTGGATGCATCACTTTCAAGGGAAGATTTGGTGGAGATGACCACCATGTTTTGGAGACAAGGAGAGTTGCTTCTTCAGTTTTGGTAACAATCTTTTACTCCCATTTATTATTTACATGCTTTCATAATTAAAATTTTTAGCATGTTTTGATGTTTTATAGCATGTTTCATTGTCTATGGATTAGTATGTAAATGCCATGATTATTAGATCCTTGACATACATGTATAGTATTTGAGACACACATACTTGCATGAACCCATTCTTAGTGTTCTCACTTTTGTTTAAGCTATTATGTACATCATGAATCTAATACATGTGAATTTACATAGTAATCATGTTTTAGTTTTATCATGATGATTTCTATATTGTGTTTGATGCTTCTTGTTAAGATTACTGTTTAGATGTTAGTTTTCATTAAGACTAGGATTTATACTTATACATATAGTGGGCTACAAATAAATCTATATATGTGTGAGTTGAATGCTTATTTGAACCCATTAAATGTGCTAGTATAGTCTAGTTTTGATGATTCATACATTTTAAACTTGTATTCCTATTTTTGGATTTATTTTATGATTGTGAGTTTTCACTTCATGTATATGTGTATTATTGCCAAACTCTAAGAAATACATGTATACCCCTTGAGTCATTTGCCTTTCATGCAAATCTATATATGGACTCAATTATGTTTAGGGATATGTATGTATACTTATTATGTTGACAATTCATACATATACCTTGAAATGAAATTCGTTTTGATGAAGATTTAGCTTTTCTTGATTTGTGTTTAATTGTTTAACTTCATGTATATGTCTATCTTGTCCAAATTATTAGATATACATGATTATCCTTTTGAGCCACGTGCTTTAATGCATATATTTTGTGGACTCGTTGTGTTTTGGATATGTATGTATACTTTAGTTTGTATTAGACATACATATGCCATGAAGGTTAAATAAGTTTTGATGATTTTCGTGTTTTCAATGTTTAAGGAATAATTGAGCTTTATTGAATATTTTCATGATTATGATATTCACACTTTATTTGTACACTCACATTTATTGCTTGCTCATGTTTATTTTCATGAGTCAAAATTATGCTAAATTGGATTAGAGTGTTGATTTTCATGTGGATTTCTTATTTCATGAAAAACTATTTTGTTTTATTCCTTACTTGAAGGATTTCGCACTAGTTAACAAGTTTTTCATTTTGACTAGTTCGTATTCTTCAATTTGGTAGTGATTTCAAACAAAACTACATTTTCAAATCTATTTTTGAAAACCCCTACCATCAATGGGCGGATGGATGGGAGATCATGGTCATGTATGCTCTAAAATGAAAATCATTTAAAACTTGAACCTTGATTGGGAGGTATTGTAATATGATGTATACACTTGAACTTATTGCTATGTCAATTGGTATCATTGAACTCTTTCAATTGGTATCATTTGATCCTTTTGTATACTCATATGTTTATTGTGTATGTATATTTTCAATTGGTATCATCTATTGGTGATTGGTACTCATTCTATTTCATACACATATACTTGTTTTATTTGTGCTTAAGATATAAATTTTTCACAAAATCTTATTTATGCTAGTGCTTGAGCTCAATTTGTTTCAATTGATTACTTTTAAATTGGTATCAAGCCCATGCATCCTTTTAGTTGGTATTTCATAAAGGGGGAGAAAATTTAATTTTGTCTTTCAATTGGTGATTCTTCAATTGGTATTTGTTTCCTACTCCCTTACTTTATGATTGAAAATTTCATATTGGTATCATATGTTTAATATGAAAATTATTTACAATTGGTATCAAAATTTTGTTTTTTAATTTCAATTGATATCAAGATGTTCATGTGTTTTTGCTTAAAATTGGTATCTAAAAATTTTGTTAAAAATACAAAAGTTTTGATTTGTATTGACTATATGCATATAGATTCATGATGAGTGTATCTTGTATTGAAGAGCTTAACATCTCTTCGTTATGTGGTACACGTGTGTAGGGGGAGCTTCACATCTCCTCTTATGCATTACATAGTGTGTGTTATGTGAATTAGGGCTTAACATCCCTCCTTCATGTAATGCATATGTGTAGGGAAGCTAACTTAGCGTCTTCCTCTTCATGAATGTATATAGCATATAACATCTATTGATCTTTGTTTATTTTCAATTGATATCAAGATGCTTCATTGACATATTTATCTATTGATATCATGTTGTTTATAGTCACCCCTTATTGACCTTGTTTTGTTTTAGACAAAAGGGGGAGAACATTGTTTTATTGTTTTGATTGACTTAAAAGGGGAGAAAGATTTTTACCCCTCATTTTATTGTTTGGATTGTTTAACCCCTTCTTGATCTTTTTGTTTGACAAAAAGGGGGAGAAAAATTTGTTTGATTTGATTTTACTTTGAACCCTTTGCTGATGATTGACAAAAAGGGGGAGAAGTATTTGAGTTTATATGCATGTTTTCATTGCTTAAAGGGGAGAAGTATTTGTCTTCTTGTTATTTATGCATATATGTTTGTATTGCAAATAGGAGAAAAAGATCTTGATTTATGCTTGTTGCATGTTTTATCTCCATACTTGCATACATATTCATGTGTTTCATTTCCATATCTTATTATTTGTGTCTATGCATGAGTTAAGGGGGAGCTTCTTTGAAGCTTAACTTTAATCCATGCATATATAACTCCATGAGTTTTGTCATCATCAAAAAGGGGGAGATTGTTGGCCCAAAGGCCTTCCACTCTAGTTTTGATGATGATTAACTCATGTAGTTATGTTTACTAATAATCTTGTGTTGTTTAAGTTTCAGATCATTAACCAAGATATTAGTTGGTGATTAGCTTCAACAAGGTGTTTAGAAGCTTTTCATGATGATTCCAGGGCCAAAGTTTCAAGATCACACATTGCCTAGCCCATGGATGGAGTTTTGGAGCAAGTCTACTTGAAGATGAAGATCATCAAGAAGACTTAGGTATCCTAGTTTAGATAGTGTGTTAGATCCAATTTGTAAAGCTTAGTATAGTTGATATGCTCAAGTGCACAACACACACGTTTTTATGTTTGGTTTTGATTTTCATGAATAGTAGATCAAAACAAGTTTACTTTATTTCTATGTATATTAGATGTATTCTAGATATACATACATGGTCTAACTTGCTAGACAAACTTATTTTGATATCCCTATTCATGTGTTGAAAAATCAAGGTTGATAAAAATACAAGTTTTGTTTTTGATAAAATTTGCAAGACTCAAAAATGAATTGATATGATTAATATATGTCTTGAAATTTTTATCACAAGTTTGTGTTTCCATATAAAATGATAAAACTATTTTGGTGATTTTTGGAAGTGTTAAAAGATTTTTATAAAATAATTTTCCCTGTTTTTCTGACCCAGGTTTGTGCTGACAGGCTGGTCGGTCGACCGTATGGGTCGACCGCACCAAGGGCCGGTCGACCCATAGGGTCGACCGACGTGCACAAACTTGTGCACGTCTGGCAGACACAAACTCGGTCGACCATACTGGTCGACCGGGTCTGAGAGCTCTGCTCTCTGTTTGTTTGGGTCGACCGGGCGGTCGACTGCTGCAGAGAGTTCTGCTCTCTGTTTGTTTGGGTCGACCGGGCGGTCGACCGGTAGCTTCAACGGGTCAAAATATGACCGTTGGACGGTCGACCGGCGGTCGACCGCCAGGCCTGTCAGGCTGCCACATCGGCCTAACGGCTAGTTTTGTATTGGGGCTATATATACCTCATTGTTTGGAGTTTCTCTCCAAGATTTTGATGCCAAAATTTCCTGACTATTTCTAGTGTTTTAAAAGAGTTTTCAAAATAGTTTTTGTGCTAAAGAGATTTCATCTTTATTGTTTTGGGTGTTTGGAAAATCAAAGAAAATTAGGCTTTTGGGATATTGAATTGGATTTCACTTTCTATCATCTTCAAGAGATTTCCCAAGTAGTTTTTCTTCGTTTCTTGTTCCAAAAATACCTAATTTCCACACTTGAGCTATCTTCTATCCTAATCTATTTAGGATCTTGTTTTTGTGGAAAAGAAAAGAGAAAAGAAAAGAGAGATTGAGTTTGTGGTTTTTGGAACCACTTGTTGTAAACACCCTTATTCTTGTTGTATCCCTCTTAGGTAGAGGTGATCGGGTGATTGGTTTGCTCCCTCTAGTGAGAGGTGGAGTTTGGTTGTAAACCCTCTTCGGTAGAGGTGTTGGTTGTTGTGGTTGTTGTGGCTAAGGGCCTACCCCTCTTGTGTGAGGAGGTGTTTGTTTGAGAGAGGAGTTAGGTACTCCATTGTTGTAAAAATCCTTCTCGGTGAAGGTTCCCTCGGTGGGAGTCCTCGGTGGACGGTATAGTGGATTGGGAAATCCTACACGGTGGTGTAGGCGGGGATGTAGAGCAAGGGTGCTCGAACCTCGAAACATATCATTGTGTTTGCGTTTGATCCACTTGTCTCTAAACTCTCTCTCTTTACATTTGTGCAAAGCATCATACATAACATCATATCATATTTGCTTGTGTTGAGCATAATTCTTATTGTCATATCATATCTATTTGCTTGTGTTGTGCCTTGCATAATTCACATTGTTATATCTTGTATGTGCTTGGTTGTTTGTGTGGCCTCACTTGTACCTAATCAACAAGAGCTTCACATAGCACCTCAACCCATTCAAGGGGAATCAAGAGGAGTTAGTCCAGAGCCCTTCACGGGAAATTCGGCTACACTTGTTGATTGTACTAAGTGTGTTTGCATAATTTGCATTAGCTTCCGCATTTAGCGCACTTAGTTTTGCATTAAGTTTTAGATTAGCACTAACACCTATTCACCCCCCTCTAGGTGTTCCCTTTTCATATGCATCAGACTCCTGTTTGTTCCATTTTCTTTTCATATGTTATCATATGTGGATGTTTATATGTGACATTGCAGTGATATTGATTTATCATAGTGATTATATTACTTGTTCAGGTTACTTTAGGCTGAGCATATATGCGTGGGGTATTTTTCTCGCGTATATACGTCACTGACTCTCGTCACGACTCCGTTTTCACGTATTTTGAAAAATGGGGCATGACAGTATATGTTTGAGCATACACATGAAAATACACTTTTCAAGTTATAGGAAACTCGTATCCAAACCAAAATAGGAAACAGATCCTTATTAGGAAACTGCCAAAAACCTGAATTCTTCTCCAATGAATATGAGACATTTCAAATACTAACAATTTTCACCTTGACTCATGTTCATTGAGTCCCTCCATGAAAATTTGCCTCTGCTTCATTCGCCTTCCTTTCTCCCCCCTTTTGTGACTTCACATGGCTCCCTCCCAAGAGCCCGTTCATCATTTTATCTTTGGAGAACCTTGATGAAGTTCAGAGATGCTCTGAATTTCTCTATTAGGATGGTCTTCGTCATCATATCCGCTGAATTCTTTTTCGTGCTGATCTTTACCAAATGATCACCTTATCATCCACGACCCACTAATGTTTCTTGTGAAATCTCACATCAATATGCTTCGTCTGCTTGTGATACTTATGATCTTTAGCGAGATGACTAGCACTCTAGCTATCCTAATGAACCAAACTGAATCATGTATGATATTAAATGTCTCAATCAATTCTCTCAACCATAAAACTTTCTTTGATGCCTCAATTACAACCATGTACTCCTCTTCTGTCGTTGAAAGAGTAATTGTATCTTTCAACTCTGCCTTCCAACTAATGGCACACTCAGCTACTGTGAACACATAACCCGTCGTAAATCTTCGCTAATTAAGATCTCCTGTATAATTTGCATTAACATAGCCTTATAATAACCTAAGCTTTCCTGTTTCTAATTTTTGAAACACCAAGCCTAGTCTTGCAGTCGCTCGCAGATATCGTAGCACCCACTTCACTGCTTTCCAATGTTGCTTTTTTGGATTTGACATGAATCAACTTACTGTACTAACTGTATAGGGTAAGTCAGGCCTAGTGCAGACCATAGGATACGTGAGTGATCCCACCGCATTAGCATATGGTACTCGAGACATCTCTTTCTCCTCTACTGGTGATTGTGGGCACTGTTTGGAGGATAATCTGAAGTGACCTGCTAAAGGAGTGGTGACTGGTCTTGCTTCTGCCATGTTAAATCTCTCTAACACCTTGGGAACATAGTTCTCCTGGGATAGTCAAAGTCTTCCTGAACCTCTATCTCGAGTGATTTTTATACCTAAGATCTTCTTGACTTCTCACAAATCTTTCATGTCAAATTCCTTCTTAAGCTGAGCTTTAAGCTTCTGAACATGTGTCTTGTTTCTCGCAGTAATCAGCAATATCATTCACATATAACAACACATATGTCCAATCATCACTCTGCTTGAAATAGACACAACTATCATACTCACATCGGTTATATTTGTCCTTGATCATGAAAGAGTCGAACCGTTTATACCACTGCCTAGGAGACTGCTTAAGTCCATAGAGGGACTTCTTTAGAAGACACGCCTTGTTTTTTTACCTTCCTGAATATAACTTTCAGGTTGTTTCATGTATATCTTCTTCTCCAGCTTACCGTGCAGAAACGCTGTTTTGACGTCCATTTGCTCCAACTTTAGATCAAACTGAGCAACTATCACCAGTAATATCCGAATAGATGTATTCTTGACTAGATGAGAGAAAATCTGATTATAATCAATATCCTCCTTCTACGCATATCCTTTGACAACTAACCTTACCTTGTATTGCTCATTATTTTTCTTGCGAAAGACCCATCTGCAACCTATTGCCTTAGAGTCCTTTGAAACGAGGCGTTCAAGCTCTTCATTAGTGGAAGAATCTGGGACTGAACCATTGAGACGGCGCCATTCGTCTACAACCTTCTCAAGCCTCTCCACCAGAAGCTCTAAAGCGGCAGCCTGGTTATTCCTTCTAAGTCTCAAACGCTTTTGATATTTTGAGAGAGGACCACCTTTAAAACAGAAAATGAGGTGATTGAGCCCTTCAAGACCAGAGCAACAGATCACTTTAGGCTTTTGTAAAATCTATCAACCATCTCGGCTATAAATTCTTTCTCAGCTTTGACTATTCCGGTGAACGAGTGGCCCCTGAAGACAAAGCTTCCATCGATTTCACTGTCATAATAGTAGAGGAAATGACAGAAGTACTGGCTGGAGAAAGATGAGGGATCACCGGAGATCGAGGAGTCTTCATTGAAACCAGTACACCAGCCATGATGGACGTAGGGCTGCTAACTATTTGAGGAAGAATTGGCTCAACAACCAGTGTCAGAGACGTAGGGCTGCTATCAGCCCGGTAGTTGTCTGGGCTGGCAGCGTCAAAGAAACCACCGGCATCTCACCTACTGATTCAACTGGGAGTGCGATTGGTTCCACAACCACTGTCTCCTCAGCCTCTTTAGCTCCACCGGCAGGCTCAGACAGGCAGGTTGTGATACAAGACATCCAACTCGGTAACGTTCGTCGCGGCTAAAGTACTTGTCTCATCCCTGTGTCCCTCGGGAAGATCAGCTGGTCCCCTTGAAGTCGATGCACCCAAGAGCTAACTTCGCTGGAAAGGCACTTGTGCCTAAAACTGTTCAAAGGACTTTAAAGTCCTCTTTCCAGCTACGCTTCTAGAGCTAGCTTCGCATCCTGTCATTTGACAGGACGTGAACCGCCCTAAGGACTAGCTTCGCATAGAAGCTTGGAGAAGAAACCATTGGTTTCTAAATTCCAAGTTGCGAAATTAAAGGGGAATTAAATCCCCTAAAAAATTGACGAGCTTAAATTATGGGAGTATGACTCCCTAAGATCACTGGATCACGATGAATCACTCTGGATTCACCATGAATTAGCCAGGAGTCAGCTTTGAAAAGAGATGGAAATCTCTGGAAAAAGGAAAAACTCCCTACCCGCTATGGAGCATTCAATGACTGGAGGAGGAGAAGGCGCCTCCTAGCAGAGGTTGCTGCCTCTTTGCCTGCGCGTTGTTTGGGGGCATGGAAGAACTAAGAAGTTCTGAAAATTCGAGTGAAGGAGAAGAAGAAGGAGGAAGAGATTTAATCTCTAAAAAAAAATCAAAGTGTTTTAATAGAAACTTTCAGCCTACTTGGCTTTTATAGACATAAAATTGTCTAGCTTCGCATCCTCAAAAGGAGCGCAGGCGGTCATTTCAAATTAATTTGAAACGGCGCCAAAGTGCCTTCTCTGAGAAGCTTTACCTTAGCTTCGCCGAGAGATGGGCCTTAGCTTTACTGAAAGCTCATCTTCAGCTTCGCGGGAAATTTTGCGCTAACTCCACTGAGAGCTTATTTCTGACTTAGCTAGAAATTCATCCTAGCTAGAAATCCATCTTTTGCTTCGCTGGAAGTTTAGCTCCACCAAGAGCTTTTCTTTCCTTCTTTAAGTAAAGGCTTATGGAGAAAATCAAGTGGGATCACTTAGTGTGCGGCTGCACTAGATGGATTTTTTTCGACCTAAGCCAGTTCATTCCAGTTTCTTCCGAAGTTCAAAGTGAAGGACACGAAACAAAGTAAACCAGAAAAAAGTAAAATTTCATTGATTCAAAAGGGAGGATACACTGATAATATATCAAGATTGTCTCTCATACAACAGACTCTTTGCTCCAAAAGTAAACAAGTTACTCTATCTATTTTCAGGGTGATAAGTAGTCCCAAGACCACCAGACTAACCGGACACGAAAGGTCTTCCTCTTTCACAAGGCCATAATCCTTCGCCTAATGGCAGATTTGCCACCAAGGAGCTGAATCTTCTTTGATCAAAATTGGCAAGGGATTTGTTGCCACTAGAAAGCTGGACCTTCCTTAATCAAAATTAGCAAAGGAAGGATCCAAGACCTTACTGGTAACGCCTGCATTCCAAAGTGGATCATCTCGGATAAGCGACTACCAGCCCCTTCCCAAAGTGGATCATCTCAGATAATCGACTACCAGCCCCTTCCCGAAGTGGATCATCTCGGATAAGCGACTGCCGGCCTCTTCTCCGAATGCGTATCAGCTGCTCCAGAATGTTCCTCCTGCTTATGATCAAAGCTTCAACTTGAAAATCAAGGGGTAAGTTTTTATTCTCCTTCATTAGGTCGAAAGAATTGGGAGCACAGTATACTGCAATGAAACAGGAAATGAGTTAGTATTAAATAAAAAAGGGGGGGCGTGAAATACTAAGTTAAAGTTTTGTTCCAGAAGCGAAGCTAGTCCAAATTCAACCCTAACATGCCCTGAGGATAAAACTTTAAATAAGTAAAGGATAGCCTCGCTTGCACAGCAACGCTCGACTGGCCTAGCAGAAGCCAAGTCGTAGCTTCGCCTAGACAGCTGGGCCGGACAAGCCTTAAAAAGGTCAAGTCCTAGCCTCGCCTATATGGCAAAGCTAGACTGGCCCAGGAAGGGCAAAGTCTTAGTCCCACCTATATGGTAAGACTGGCTTAACCTTAAAAAGAACAAGTCTTAGCCCCGCCTGTATGGCGAAGCTAGACTAGTCTGGAAAAGTTAAGGCCTTACCCTCGCCTATCTGAAAGGCCAAGGCGACGGCTTCGCCTAGAAAAGTTCTTCGCCTGATTAGGTAGAATACTAGCTTCGCCAGGAAGCTTAAAATAGTGCCAAAACTCTTCTCCAAAGACCAAGCCAAATGCAGAGATCAAGGGAATTTAATCCTTGAGATAGCTGGTAAAGATAAGAAAATTAAGGGAGATAAACTCCCTAAAGTCACTGGATGGCTGAGGCTCACTAGTTCTTGATCGGGTAATAACCAGAGTGAGAGTCTCCACTACTTCAGGGACCTCAGTTTCTTTACTTGAGCAATAGGGAGGGGTTATAAACAAACCTTCTAGAAAGAGAGAAGAATGTTTCTCTGAGAAGGACTATAAGAGTCCTATTTATAGGCCTCGTGGCCTGACTATGCCGCTACCACTTTAAGCTTGGGAGCACGGGCGAAGTTAAAGCATTCAAATGCTTGGCCTTAAGAAAGGGAATAATCTCCCTCGGGAACACACATGAAGTTAATTGAACTTCGGAAAAGGGAATAATCTCCCTCGTGAATGCAGGTGAAGTTATTCAAACCTTGGGAAAGGGAGCAACCCCTCTCGTAACTTACAGAGGTGGTTAGCCTTAGGAAATGGAACATCGTTCCATCGCAGACAGCGCGGGCTAGCGCTGTCAGAGCTATGATGATCCACCCTGTTTGGAAGCGAAGATACTTCAGGAAGCCCAAAGGTGAAGCTATTCAGAAGTACGAAGCTGCAGAAAGCAAATTAATACAATTCCTCAGTGAACCTGTTCCGACCCAAAGGCAAGGCTAAAAGCGAAGTCGAACTCAACCATAAAAGCAACGTTCACACCCATGTACTATTGATCATCAATCAAATCGGTTCAAAGTATTTCAAAATCTAAAGCATTCCATTGCAAATTTATGCAAACTTTGAAGGAGGTCTTGTTGACCCTCTAAAAAAGAAAAAACTCTCATGTTCATCTTCAACCGATCTGAACGACACTTGACTTATCGACATTTATAAAAGATAAGTCGAAGACAAGCTGATGACCAGAGACAAGGCATCAACTTGGATATTACTGATCCAGTAAAGCAGACAGTAAGCCAAAGTTTCCTTTGAAGAGACCTAAGCAGGCCTAAGACGCTAAGTTAGCTCAATACCTAGCCTAGCATGAGTCCAAGGTAAGCTTCATAGCTCCGCATAGAGCTAACAGCTTCGCCTAAGGCTTCCTTCGTAACCTCGCTTTGAGGCTAACTATTAGCTTCACTTGGAGCTTCCCATTTAGCCCCGCCAAATGTTGATCCAAGAGCTTCGCGCCAGAAGCCTTATCCCTAGCTTCACTAATATAGCTCCACTATGGGCTGAGTCATAGCTCCGCTATGGGCTGAGTCTTAGCTTCGCACGAGGCTCTGAAGGTAACTTCGCCTGAAGCCATGAGCCAAGTCATAGCTTCGCATTATCTAACGAGCTTTTCCAGGTCATCAAATTGACCGTTTCAAAATCCATGAGGGATTAATGGTTAAACCCCACTAATTTAGTGGGATTAACGCCACTTTAAGTGGGCGGTTACATCCGCCCACTTCGTCCCACATTAAGTGGAGACAATTAAGCCATAACGACAAGAAGGCATTCGCACGAACCCTCTAGCTTCGCACAAAGCTAAGGACGAATTCAGCCTTGCTGAATTCAAAGTGGGCGGTTAAACCCTATATTGATTATAAATAGTCCCTGGCTAAGCCCAAATAGAGGAGATACACGGACAGAGAGGAGATTGGTTTAGAAAAAGTAAATAGCAAAATTCTTAACAAAAGGGTTCTACTGATCTTCTGCTTTCAATTCTCTGATTTCTCGAACCAAGCGAGAAGAAAATCCTACTAGGATGCAGCTTGATCACCTGATCGATTGCATCATCAAAGGGATAAAGTGATCGCGCATTGATAAGATTCCTAGCGGCATATTTACCCAGAAATCTCAGAGGAGATCTACTTGTAATTTCCTTTTAATTACTTGTAATTTCGCTCCGCTCTTCTTTTTGTAAGTTTTCCCTTATTGAGTTTTTAATGGAAAACAAGGATTTACATATATATTTTTTCTTCCTTCTTTATAAAGTAGAAGAGTCTTTGTTTTAAATCTTAAATGTGTAAGTGCGTGTATAGAGTGCATATTTCATCAAGGTAAAAATCAAGGCCAAATTATTTTTCCAATTTTCTTTCTAAACCTAGAAATCAAACAAATAATCTTATTTGGACTAAGTATTAAAAAAATCCTAATTATGATTCCTCTAATCCGTAAGATCATATTAATTTTTTACGAAAAATATTGTTTGCCTTTTCAAAAAGTTTTTAAAAGAGAATTTTATTTATAAAAAAAAATCATGTTAGTAAAACCCTCCTCCATACCTCTATCATGCATGTCCTCAATGTATGAATGAAATACATATATGAATTAAAAAAATGAGAGAGAAGAAAAAAATGTTACCTCAAGGTGGTGGTTCCAGTGGCGGTCTGATTGGTGAAAGCATTGCTGCCTAATCTAATGACTGTGGAATTCGCATGAACCTACCTTTGACCTCTAACCCATTAAAATTTTTATAACCCCCTAATTGAACAGGATCATGCAAGATTCTATCATGACAATAATCCCAATTAAATGACCAATCTTGGTAAATCATCTCGGAGTTATATTGTCCTACATCTTGGTTCAACAATGGAATGCGATTCTGTGAAATAGTTGATTTGGACTTAAAGTGAAAGGTACGAGAACCAATACGCATGGAGTTTATTTAAATCAAGTAAAGGTTCAAGAGTCGGGTTTGGTTTAAGAAGTGGGTCTAAATTAAAGAGTTGAGTATCACATTCATTTTCCATCAAAGAACTGTAATTTAGTGAGATCGGTGGTTCATATTCAAGATTTATCGGAACGAGAATCAATGTTGGCTCGAGAATGTGGCCCCAATCGGGTAGGGATACAGGAGTCAATATTGATTCAAAATTTGGAACTGAATCACAAAATTGAAGACTCTCATCAAAGTGATAACTTGCCAATCTGTTAAAGGTTTTGGTATTGGTCAAGTTCAAGTTGGTGTGACGAAATTGAATCATGGTTAAAGCTTTCAAGACACCATGATTCTTGGATCTTATCAATATGGCTAGAGAAATCAGGAATGATCAAAAATTTGTTAGGTAGAGTTCCCTCATTTCTATCGTTCTTTGTGTTTAGCAACTGACTCATTTCTAATTCTGCCCTATTGATGGACTAATTGAATTCTATACTATTTTTCAAGTCAATTGGTTCTTCTTTTTGTTGTGGTGGAACTTGAAAAGGGGAGTATGAATCTTGGTTTTGGAAGTTAAGAGGGAATTGTGAGTCACCATGTTTTGAAATATGTTTTGGGACTCAAGCAAGTCTTCTATATTATTAGTCAATTCAAAATTTTCTTTTATAAGTTGATCTTGATGAGGAATATGTGAAAGTGGATGTTGAAAAGATTCTGTTTGACAATATGACACATGAGAGGTGTATCCCCACTGACTTGATGAAGGGTGAAGATGATTGTTCCAATCTTGGTCAAAATTATGAGATTGAAAATTATGTTAGGTCGGATAAAACCAATCCGGCATATTTGGTTGGTTCATGTTATTCAGCACCAGGTTGAAGATATCCGAGTCAAAAGAGGTCAGAGTGAAAAATAGACTTACATTAACATAAAAAGAATTCGGGTTATAATCCATTTCACATAAAATCAAAAAAAAAAACAAACAAATAAAAAGAAAGAGAAATCAAGCCTATGTTAGGGTAGACCTTAGATCTAGACAACTCCTGACTGGTTGACTATCTAGGAGAGATATATTGCAACAATCTGACCACAGGTTAATCGGTCAGATAGGAGCAAAACTCAATTGGAGGTATCCGTGCGGAGCAACGGGCTTTAATTATGCCAAACTACTGATTTTCAAGGATCTTACCACTTAATTTCCAACCTTAGACACCAATTTAACCAGAGTCAAATTCTAACAACTTTCTCCCGAGGTCAATATCCTATTGAGTCCGAGATGTCCCTGGGTTAACGTCTACTCAATTTTCATTAGGATTGGGTTAGTGAGTGAGAAGATGGTGTTTGGGTTAAGGAAGGGTAATGACTCCCCCACCTTGTCTTTTTTATCAGATTTCTGCCCTTAATTTATTTTAGTGCAACATGTACAAATATTTAGCAACAAGACAATACTTAAAGCGATTAAATCACTCAAACATTTGTCCTATGTTAAATACAATGCCACACCTTCAACAATAATGAAAAGTTAACGAAATTAGACAACTGCCCTAAAATGCAAAGCCTAACTATTTTTTAGTATTGTCAATCAATGAGTTATTGTTGAGTATTATGGTGCGAGATATAATACAACAGGATAAATAATAGCAACAGAGGGCGTAAATTACAATTCTAAAGCAACCTGCAAAAATTGGGGTTCTCGGCCTCTGGCGCGGCTCTTACCGCATTTGCGCAGCAGTGTTAGAGGCTCTGTACCCCTGCTTTCTTTAGCAGGGAGCTACAGATTCACAATGTCTTCATGCAATAGTTATTTCCTACAAATATTTACCTGAACACAAAAGTAATGAAGAAAATTAATTGTTTTAGTAAATCAAAAAGAAATATCGTTCTCTCCCCAGCAACGATGTTAAAATTTGATTGGGAAAAACTAAGGCACTAAAATATGTATATGAATTTAGAAGTTAGTGTTTTGGCTTCTCGTAATTCTATCGCTATAGCAAGTGGATATGTGGGTCACGATCCATAAGGAGAGAAGCGATGGAAGCTTTATCGGTATCGTTTACTAATGGGTTAAAAACTTCTTCTTTGATCAAAAAAAAAAGAAAGAAAAACTAAGTCAAAAGAACTAGAAAGAGAAGAAGAAATAAAGGTTGTGATTTTTGGAGTTGGTTTTGAAAGAAATTAAGAGAAAAGAAATTCACGGCTAACTTACTTACCAAGTTCTCTCATTCACATACTTACCTCTATGGATGATTGCCTCACGAAGGGTCCTTGGCAACGATTAACCTTGACTTGAAGTCATTCACTACATGGTCCATAAGAGCTGATTCACTTTCCCTCTACATTACATAATCAAAATCATGAAGAAGAAGCATGAAATGTTATAGAAAAGCGATAGAATTCATTATCATGAGCCATCAGTGGCTCTTGCCAAGGCCTATGAAGCTATTAGATTCATGTGGATACAATACAAACCAGAGTAAGAAGTTAATGGGTTAATAGGAAAATAAGCATGAAGAAAAACTAGTAATCATTTGGAAAAGATTATAGAGTAAAAACAATGAAAAAAATGAGTAAAAACTTCATAGACTATCACTGTCTATTACAAAGATTTCTCTCATTTTCTCATGAATTTCTCACTTTATTTTAAACCAAGATCTAAAAAGAAATAAAAAAATACATAAAAGAGAAAAAGAAAGAAAAACCTAAACTAAACCTAGAATGAAACCCTAACCTAAGTGTAGGCTGTCTAAAAATGACTAACAGGCAAGCCACCAAAGAAGCAGTCTCAAATACGCAAAGGATTGAAGCCCGCGTCTCAACTTCAAGACGCGTCGGCCTGAAGCCCGCGTCTCAACTTCAAAGCGCGTCCGGCCTGAAGCCCGCGTCTCAACTTCAAGGCGCGTCCGGCCTGAAGCCCGCGTCTCAGCATCAAGGCGCGTCGGCCTGAAGCCCGCGTCTCAACTTCAAGACGCGTTGGCTCGACGCCCGCGTCTCAGCATCCAAGGCGCGTCCGGCCTGAAGCCCGCGTCTCAGCATCCAAGGCGCGTCCGGCCTGAAGCCCGCGTCTCAGCATCCAAGGCGCGTTTAGTCTGAAATCTGCGTCTCAGTTGCAACTGCCCAGATCGTGGGGAGTCAGTTACCGCGCGTATAGCGGGTAACGGCCCTCGTTCAGGCGCATTTTTAGGGGGCACGATCACCCCCTAAGACCCCTATAAATAGCCCTGTTGGCTATGAAGGAAGGGTCGATTGGTAGATTGGTCGATTGGTCGAAGATTTGGATTCAGAGGGTGAGAAGATCAAGGCATCGAGAGAGAGAAGCCCGACGTCGACGACCGAGAGAGAGGAGATTCTTCAACAGGCTTACTGAGTACTAGCCTATCTTCGCCTACCTCCTCTTTGAGAGTTTGGTAGCCGGAGCTGAGTTACTCCCCTACCGGCCGAAGAGAAGACCCCCGACGGTCCAGGACGGTCATCTGGTCAACGGAGAACAAGATTCACTCTCCATCGCCACACGAAGAACCCAGATTTAAACAAAGGGAAGATCCAAGCATCCTCCCTCCCTTGTAGTCGGAATATTGTTTTGTTGTAATCTTTCAACTGATTCAAGGAAATTTTACGGCAAAACCTCTCTTCCGTACCGAACAAGAGATGGCGACTCCGCTGGGGACTACATTCGTGACCGATGAACACATCGTGGTGCAGGATGACGTTCTCCGTAAGGGGAAGATGGTCGAATCACTCATCGTTGAGTTCGACCAGGCGAAGTATGAAGAGTTTCTCTCTTCTGGCTCCAAGAGCCCCAAGACCCGCGTCTGCCGCAGGGTCTCAACGACGCAGCCTCCCGAAGCCCAATCTGTGGCTCAACCAGGCGCTGCTGTCACCCTCTGTGCCGCGCCAAGTTCACGCGTCAACGCCTCCTCGAAGGCCCGCGTAACATCCAACGCCTCTGCTGCGATCAACCGCGACGCGCAGAACCCACGCGCCAACGCCTCTCTGAAGGCCCGCGTGGTCCACGGCACAACTGTTGCTGCGATCGACCGCGTCTCGCACAACGCCCGCGTCTCGCATGACGCCCGCGTCTTGCAGAACGCCCGCGTCTCGCAGAAACCCCGCGTCAACGTCTCCCAAGAGACCCGCATGGTGAACAGCCCTGGTTCTTCAAACCAGGAAGTTATTGGCTTCTCTCCTCCTCCACGACGCAATCGAAATGCCGAGCGTCGACAAAGACGACGCGCGCGTCAACACTCGGTTGGAACCGATGGTTCTCTGACTGGGGTTGGACGCGGCGTTCAATATGATGCCTTGCCCGCACCTCGACCAGTGCGAGAAATCCGCGTTTGGCGACCCAAACGCGAGACTCAAGTTGAGTCTGCTGGAGATCAACTTACCAAACGCCGAAGCGAAGTTTCTGCGTCTCATCAAACGCAGGACGCACGCGTTCCCAGGCGTGGGGCCCAGCAGCCCATTATCTTCCAAGTCCCTCTGCTTCAACGCAGCGGACAACAGTGCGAGAACCGCGTCTCGTCTCAACAGAGACGCCAGAAGCGCGAAATCTCCCAACAGTGCGAGGACCGCGTCTCGTCTCAACAGAGACACCAGACGCGCGTGACGCCCAAGTGTCTCTGCCCCAACGCAGTGGACAACAGTGCGACGACCGCGTCTCGTCTCAACAGAGACGCCAGACGCGCGTAACGTCCCAAGTGTCTCTGCCCCAACGCAGTGGACAACAGTGCGACGACCGCGTCTCGTCTCAACAGAGACGCCAGACGCGCGTAACGTCCCAAGTCTCTCTGCTCCAACGCAGCAGACTGCAACGCGAGGACCGCGTCTCGTCTCAACAGAGACGCCAGACGCGCGGAACGCAACAGCGTGACCACCGCGTTTCTGAGACTTGCGTCCAGACAGCGCAACACACGACTGCCCCCCGTCTTCGACATTGTGAGGCCAGTCTATTTAATCCCCTCCCACGGATTTGAGGGACTATTTGACAAGGAAAAGAAGTGCCAATCAGGCCACTTCTTCTTGCTGCTGTCAACAACTCATCCAGATGCTCTCTGGATGCCATTGCGAATCAGGCGTTCACCAGCCGTCTTTGATTAGACAGCTGACCCTGATTCCCCCGTCAGCTAAAAGAAGACGCTCCCACCGAAGGAGAACCTTCCCTGACGATGAGTACCCGGAGCTCACTGCATATATGACAAGCAGAAGCAGGGGAAAACAACCTATGGTCAATTCAGAGGGGTCAGACTCTGAGCCAGAAGGGGTGTATCGACACACCCGTACCCGGACTGGAGCCATCACCCCAATTGACTACAATGCCCTATCCCGCGGCATCAGGGAAGATGATTCTCACTCAGTTGTGATAGAATCATGGGCTTCGAATTCTTCCGGTGGAAAGGAGGTTTCCGCCTACATGGCAGATGCTCCTGAGGACACAGCAAATGCTCCCGAGGAAACAACTAAGTACTTGGCCCGGATGCAGAAGCACCAAATGGAAGTACTCTCCTCTCAGCAGAGAACCATTGACGACCTCAAGCATATGCTTGAGAAATTGCTTGACGAGAGGGCAAGATCTCCTCCCAGAAGGCCAAGAGCTAGAAGGGGAAGAGGAGGAAGTCCACCCTCTGATCCTTCCGATGGGACACGACGATCCACTCCTTCGAATGTGTCCAGACCTTCAGCACATGCAGGAAGCAACCCAGATTCGGAGAAGGCTCAAAATCAAAGAGTGAGCCTATTGGAGCAACGACTCAATGCCCTTGCTAGTCGTAAAGATCTCCAAGAAGCTGGAGTGGTCCGGCCGTATCCGGCCGAGTGGGACTTAGTCCTGTACCCTCCTAGATTCAAGGCTCCAACTCTCCAAGCATTCGACGGAAAGGGGTCGCCCAACCAGCATATCTACTACTTCAAATCCCAAACTGGGAATGTGGTAGATAACGATGCCATCTGGCACGTCTATTCATTGGCACCCTGAAAGGTTTAGCCTTTGAATGGTTTATGAAACTCCCCGAAGGTTCAATCAAGAACTGGGGCGACCTGGAGAAGCTGTTCCTAACACGCTTCTTCGAGGATGATTCGGAGGTTACCATGCCTACCCTTTTAGCTACCAAGCAACGAAAGGGAGAGTCCGTTAAGTCTTTCGTAGAAAGATTTCGGAACACGGCACTCCGATGTCCAAGCGGCATGACCCAGGCCACCCTGGTGGAAACATGTCGCCACAATCTCCAAACCTCACTCCTGGCTCAAATAGGAGTAGCAGAAAGCCGCACCTGGAAACAGTTAGTCCAGCAAGGTGAACAGGCTGAAGAGATTGTCGCCCGCGTCAGAGCGGAAGAAGGCAAGCCCAGACCAGAAAGGTCGACAAGACGTGCGCCAGACACATCCCTCCAAACCAAACGGAAGGATAACTTGGCAACGGAGACCAAATCTCCCGTCAAGCCTCAACCAGGCAGAGCAGGTGGCTCTTCCAGCCAACCCCGCGCCAACAAACAATATTCCTTCAAGGAGGAACATGTCGACTCGCTCTTCAAATTACTCAACAAGAGCAATCGACTGAAGCTCCCTGAAATTAGGCGCCCAGAAGAAGTCGGCAAGACCGACAACCCCAACTACTGCCTGTACCATAGGATGCTCGGGCACCCTACCAAGAGCTGCTACATCTTCAAGGACGTCCTTCAAGCCCTAATTGACGCGGAGGTATTAAAACTCCGACCGGAGCAGAAACAGAGGGCGGCCAACATGACGTCGGCACTCCACTTCGGGACACGACCCCCGATGCCCGTGGGAGTGATATCTGTCCCGAAAGGAGAATTGAGAGTGGTCAATACAGACCCTCATCAGCAGCAGGAGAAAGGCTTGGTCCCGGTCCCTACACCTGAAGGAGGAATCATGTGGGTCCACCCTGACCTCGTTGACGAGCAGCAATGGACGACTGTGACCAACAGGAAGTCCAAAGGCAAAGGAAAGGCTTCATCTTGCCACGTGATCTGCGCTTCTTCCCGGGAAGCAGACGCTGATGTTCCTTCGCTGACCGACTCAGAAGAGGAGACAATGGTCCTGGCGGCAGAGCCCAACCAACCGACATCAGGCACCCGCTCAGGGCAGGCGTACTTGAAGCAGTACGGCGAAAAGGCGGTGGTCCCTCCTCAACCAGCTGTAGAGCCAGCTCAGCCCTCCACAAAACCACCCGTGGAGAAACAGAAAGAAACTCGGTTTTCTCGGGTTCTTTCCAGAAGTGCAGCGGAAGGATCTTCGACATCTTACCGCTTCGATGTTCTGGCTCAGTTAGCCAACATCCCGGCACGCATTACCTTGTATGAGCTCCTGAGGCTATCTAAGTCAACCAGAGAGGCTCTACAAGAAGCCCTGACGAACGCTGAGGCCTTTCTGACCCACGTACCGAGAGAGAAAGATGTAGAGGATTGCCTCCACACCTCTCCAAATGTTCCCTGCATTTCCTTCACAGCAGACGACATGCAGGTTAAAGGAAAGCATGACCGACCCTTATACTTCACGGGGTATATTGGGTCATCCGAGGTGAACCGCATCCAGGTAGACCCAGGGTCCGCACTGAGCATCATACCTCACCGAGTCATGCAATTTCTTGGCATTCCCACCCATCGTCTGAGCCCAACCCAGACGACTATTTATGGGTTTAATGCCAACAGCTCCCGCCCGATGGGGAAGATCAAGCTCAAATGCCGGATCGGGAGCCTCAAATCGGAAGTGACGTGTTATGTCATTGACGCTGACACTTCCTACAACCTGTTGCTGGGACGACCATGGATCCACCAAAACTCCATCGTTCCCTCCACTCTCCATCAAGTCATGAAATACATTGACGAGAGCGGACAGGTTCGAACGTTGATCGCCGAAAGGCATCCGTTCAAAGGGGTCGAGAACTATTTCACGGATTCCCTCTTATATGAGGAGAATAATGGAACCCCGCAACCAGAGGAGCCAGACTCTGGTAATGAAGCTGACACCGAGCCCGAAGAAGAAGAGTGCCTGTGGGAGTTAGAACCACTTGTAAAGAGCACTAATAAGCTCGATGTTGATACCACCGACGATGCAGGCGGTTGGTATATTAATGAAGACTTAGATTTCGCGTATTTTCCTGTGTGTGAATCTGAGTCAATACCGTCGGATACTAGTACCGACATGGGCGAGGATGTATGGTCGGCAATGGATGCTCTGACATCATTGCATGTACCTATAAAATCATCCTTCGGGACGTACCATGATGATGGTGACGCGCAAGGATCTTCATTTATGGTTCCAGCCAGACAAAAGGGCCAGAGACCTATCCTCTTTGGACGAATCATGTCTGAACCAACGCCCCATGAAGAATCAGAAGGCGAGGATGAATCCCCCCAGTTCAATCATTATGAACCGAAAACGCTCAAGATGATGAAGCGTATGGGGTACGATCTAATCAACAGGCCCGGGTTAAACTTCGGCAAAGGAAGGAGATCATTGCTTCGATCTTTTGTACCGAAAGGGAAAGCACCTGACTATTATCATCAGACCCGCCGGGGGTTGGGCTATGTATCAACTCCAGTGCCGTCAGCCTCTGATTCTGAGGAACCATCAGGCCATGATCACTCTTCAGACACGTCATCGTGGGAATCAGATGTCAGTATTGGCAACATCTTCAAAGGGCTTTCAGTAAACATGGTTTCAACAAGCCATCTGGAAGACGAAGACGAAGAAATGATCCAGTCGGATACAGACCCCTGGATCAAACATCTGAATGCTCTCTGGGATATCCGCTTTGAACAGCGTGAGCCACCCACAGAAGACAAGGTTGTTCAGATCAACCTAGGAGATGAAGCCAACCCAAGCCCATCTTCATAAGTGACGGCCTGTCACCATCAGAGAAGAATGATCTAATATCTCTTATACAAGAGTATATAGACGTCTTCGCCTGGAATTACGAGGACATGCCTGGACTTGATCCTCAAGTGGCTATGCACCGCCTCAACATCAGTCCGGATGTAAAGCCCGTCAAGCAACAGCAGCGACGGTTTCGTCCAGAAGTAATGGAAGCCATTCAATCAGAAGTCAAGAAGCTTATTGACTCCGGCTTCATCAGGGAGGAACAACATCCCGACTGGGTAGCTAACATTGTCCCCGTTGCTAAGAAGAACGGGAAGATCCGGATCTGCATCGACTTCCGCGATCTAAACGAGGCCTGCCCCAAAGACGAGTTCCCGTTGCCAATCACAGATGTCATGATTGACAATACATGCGGGTTCGAGCGAATGTCCTTTATGGACGGATTCTCAGGTTACAATCAAATCAAGATGTACCCTGACGACGAAAAGCATACCTCCTTCAGGACACCTCTAGGAGTATATTGCTACACCGTCATGCCCTTCGGACTAAAGAATGCAGGGGCAACATACCAAAGGGCTATGAATGCCATTTTCCACCAGCAGATACGCAAAACGGTGGAGTGCTATGTCGATGACATCGCGGTGAAAAGCCGCACTAAAGGCGATCACATAGCGGATCTAAAAGCGGTCTTTGACATCATGCGGGCTCATCAATTGAAGATGAATCCCACCAAGTCTTTCCTGGGGGTAGCCAGCGGAAAATTCCTAGGGTTTGTTGTAACCTCTACCGGAATTCATTTGGATCCGGAGAAGGTTCGCGCCATTCAGGAAATGCAACCTCCAAGAAGCCTCAGGGAGCTCAGAGGATTGCAGGGACGACTGGCATACATCCGCAGATTTATTTCAAATCTCTCCGGAAGATGCCAACCCTTCGCTAAGCTGATGAAGAAGGGAGTCTCGTTCATATGGGACGACGCTTGCCAGCAAGCATTCGAGGAGATCAAACGATACCTCACCCAACCACCAGTACTTGCAGCTCCGGTATCCGGAAAGCCCTTCCTGGTGTACGTCCGATCGATGGATCATTCTTTGGGAGCTCTACTAGCTCAGAATGATGACCAAGGACGAGAACAAGCGATCTACTACCTCAGTAGAACAATGATCGGGGCCGAACATCGGTACAACCCGATCGAGAAGGAGTGTTTGGCCTTGGTGTTCGCTATTCAGAAAATGCGACACTATCTGGTAGGCCAAACCATAAATGTCATATCAAAAGTCAACCCCCTGAGGTTGCTTATGACAAAGCCTTCATCATTGAATGGCCGGCTGGCGAAATGGGCTATATTGCTCTCTCAATATGAGATGCACTTCCTGCCACAGAAGGCCATTAAAGGACAAGCGGTGGCGGACTTCTTAGCTGAACACCCAGATCCGAGGGCAGCCAAACTTTATGAGGATCTCCCAGATGAGGTCGCTGAAGTATGCCTGACTCAGGCAACATTCGAAGGACAAGTATGGCAACTTTTCTTCGATGGTGCATCAAGGGCAAGCCCAAAGGGACACACAGTAGCGGGGGTAGGAGTGGTACTCGTCTCCCCACAAAAATACGTGATCCCCCGGGCTATCTCGTTAACCGAACCCTGTTCCAACAATGTGGCGGAATACAACGCTCTTCTGATTGGGATGCAATTCGCCGATGAGATTGGCGTTAAAAATCTCGAGGCGTACGGTGACTCCAAACTCATCGTCAGCCAAGTTCGCGGAGAGTATGAGGTCAGACATGAAGATCTAGTACCATACTACAACGCGACAATCCACATGGCGGAAAAGTTTTCAAACTTCTACATTGACCATGTGCCGCGAAGCCAAAATGCGCATGCAGATGCCCTCGCATCTCTCGCAGCTTCCCTAGCTCTCCCAGCTGGAGCAATGGAGAAAGTATTCGTCTATAGCCACGACCTATACTGCCCAAAAAATTTCCCCGGAGATTACCCAGGGTCAACAGGAGATCGTCGCGGTAAAGAAACACTTGAAGTGTCAACCGCTCCAGAGTTTAAAGACTGGCGATTTCCATACATTGATTATGTCTTATACGGCATTCTGCCCGAAGACACTAAAGAGGCGGCCGCCATTCGGAGGAAAGCCCCAAATTTTACTATAATGCGATCACGCGAACACTGTACCGTCGATCGCATGACGGGATCCTGCTCCGGTGCCTCTCATTAAAAGAAGCCCGTGAAGTGTTGAAAGAAGCCCACGATGGTATTTGTGGAGCTCATCAACCTGGCCCGAAACTGGCAAACCGACTCCAAAGATTGGGTTACTATTGGCCCAAGATGATTGTCGACGCCATTTCCCTCGCTAAGAGATGTCACGCCTGTCAAATACATGGTGATTTCATCCATCAAGCACCAGGGTATCTCCACTCTACGACCTCTACTTGGCCGTTCGAAATGTGGGGGATGGACGTGGTTGGCCCCATCAGCCCACCATCGTCGAAAGGACATCGGTTCATTCTAGCAATAACCGATTACTTCTCCAAGTGGGCCGAAGCTGTTCCTCTAAAAGAGGTAAAATCGTCTAACGTGATCAAGTTCGTGAAACATCACGTTATCTATCGCTTCGGTGTGCCTCGGCGGATCATCCATGACAATGGACCCCAGTTCATCAGCCAGGCTTTTCAGAGATTCTGCGCCAAGTTCAGAATCCAGAGTGTGTCATCAACGGCATACTACCCTGCCGCCAACGGCCTCGCAGAAGCTTTCAATAAGACTATTGGCAAGCTTCTCAAAAAGTTCGTCTCGAAAAGTCAACGCGACTGGGACGATAAGTTGGGCGAATGCTTATGGGCCTATCGCACAACAGTGCGAACCCCGACAAAGGCCACGCCATTTTCCTTGGTATACGGATGTGAAGCCGTGCTCCCACTGGAAATTCAAATTCCATCTCTACGCGTCGCCCTGACCGCCGAGATGACGACAGAGGAGAAGCATCGACAGCGACTCCAAGAACTGGAAGCCTTAGACGACAAGCGTCTGCAGGCCCAGCAGCAGATCGAGCTTTACCAAGCTCGCATTACCAGAGCCTTCAACAAGAAAGTCAAAGCGCGGACTTTCAAGAAAGGCGACCTTGTCTTAGCCGTCCGGAGACCCATGGTCATGACGCATAAGACGAAAGGAAAATTCCAACCCAAATGGGAAGGACCGTTTGTAGTAGAGTCGGTCTACTCAAATGGATCGTATCGCCTCATAACCTCGGATGGCGATACACTCATGATGCCAATCAATGGCAAATTCCTGAAGAAATACTATCCCTAGATGGTGTTCTTCTGCCGATCAAGTTAAAACCACACCTCTGATCAAACATCCGACGCCTTCGACGGCTAAGGATAGAGGAAAACGTTGGCATTTAAGCCCAACATAAATCCTCGACAACTCATCATGCTGAGGGAAATAGCATGACTAGCCCGACTCAAACGGTAGTTGGTAAAGGCATCTGCCCGACTCAAACGGTAGTTGGTAAAGGCATCTCAAATCCGTTGATAGCTGAGGGTTTGCTAAAAATCCTGCCGATCAAGTTAAAACCACACCTCTGATCAAAC
This sequence comes from Agave tequilana, assembly GCA_038442645.1. NCBI lineage: Eukaryota > Viridiplantae > Streptophyta > Magnoliopsida > Asparagales > Asparagaceae > Agave > Agave tequilana. The sequence continues at coordinate 105,758 of JAVJIF010012534.1, forward strand.
ATCCGACGCCCTCGACGGCTAAGGATAGAGGAAAATGTTGGCCTTTAAGCCCAACATAAGTCCTCGACAACTCATCATGCTGAGGGGAATAGCATGGCTAGCCCAACTCAAACGGTAGTTGGTAAAGGCACCTCAAATCCGTTGATAGCTAAGGGTTTGCTAAAAATCCTAAGTGGACCTGATTCCACTCTTTCCTCCAAAATCCCTTACCAATTCTCATCCATAGAATGGTAAGACCACAAAATGCAAACATTACTACGTTAAACACTATACCTCTGGTAATGAATAATCCATGTCGAGTACAAACCCCGCTTGTCACCTCTACATAGGGTAGCAAACTTTAAAGCTGCCAAGTTAATATTATACCTCTGGCACTCCAAAATCCCCTGTCAATTCTCATCAATAGAATGACAGGTCCTCAAATTGCTCCAATCACGAGCCAATTCTTGTCAAGTTAATATCACACCTCTGACAAACTACTGTTTAAGTTAATATTACACCTCTAAACAGTACATCGGATGTCTGTCAAGTTAATATCACACCTCTGACAGCCACCTTTCTTCAGACTTCCGTATCGAAGCTGAAATGGACGATGCCAAGTTAACACTACACTTCTAGCATCTGAGTCATTGCTAAGTTCAACAATACACCTATGGCTATGACCTTTCCTCGACTTCCTTAAGCCGAGACGAACGATGCCAAGTTAACACTACACTTCTAGTATCCGAGTCATTGCTAAGTTCAACAATACACCTATGGCTATGACCTTTCCTCGACTTCTTCAAGCCGAGATGACTAATGCCAAGTTCAACATTACACCTCTAGCATTACCCTCACTGTTAAGTTAAACATTACACCTATGACAGTGACCCCCTCAGTTTTCCCTGATAAAATTGAGATGTCGATGAGTTAAGTTAATATTACACCTCTAACTCATGTCCTTGTCAAGTTAACATTACACTTCTGACAAGACTATTTCCAACCCGTTAAGTTAATATCACACCTCTAACGGTAAGGACCTTCCTAGATTCCCCGCGAGTCTAGTCTCATTTGATATTCTCCTCAACAGAATATCGAATTCATTCTGGAGGCATTGTTGGTTAACATTACACCAATAAACAATGTTTCTATCAACATCCCCAACTGATCTGAAATCAAGTTGAGCATAAATCCTTGATAAAAGTTCATCTTTCCTGGGGGTACGAACTCCACCTGTCACTTTCTTCCACAAAGTGGCAGGTCCACCAAAAATCACCTCTGTTAAGTTAAGCTTACACCTCTGACAGTGTCATGAAAGTTCTTGAAACAAGATCTTTCCTCACATCTTTTGACTTATTAAGATTATGATTATAATTTCGATAAAGGTCAAAAGACTTCCTTGCTTCTACATGTCCAACCAAAGGCAAAAGAGTTCGAGACAAAAGAAGTAAAAAGGAGGGTGTCACTTTTATTTATATCCAAAAATATGAAAGTGATACAAAAACGCTCTCTTATACAAATAAGATTGAGCGTTACAAAAAAAAAAAAAAAGGAGAGGAGAAGGCTAAAAATCTCGATCTGGTAGAGAACGGATGCGCTCCCTGAGACGATGCATCTCATGCTGACGTGTCTTCTCAGCCTCCATCATGGCCTGGACCCGCAGCTCCTCTTCAGATAGGCAGGGTTTTTCAGCCAGCTGGGCTCGCAAAGTCTCCAATCTGGAGAGATGAACAGACTGACTCTCTTCAGCCCGTACCCTTGCAGCCTTCTGCTCCTCTAGCTTCTTCTGGAGGGCGACGAGCTTCTCTTCATTGACAGCTAGCATGGCTTGGGCTTTAGCAATAGCAGCCCGAGCATTAGTAATAGCAAGCTCTGTGGTCTGCATGACGAGCTCAGTTTCCCCTGAATCCTCAATCAGCTTTTGACATTCAGCCTGGGAACGTTCAAGGTTACTGACCTCTTCAGCAATTCGCATCTCTACCTCCTGTCGCTCTTGTCTTTGGGCAGCAAGGAGGCTATCCAGGATGACCTGGGCTTCATGAATGGAGTTAGCCTCGTCTAAAGACTTCAGCTTTCTTAGGTCAATCTCCAATTGATCCACCACCCGCATACATGCCTGAGCAAGAGGAAGGCCCCCGACTAGTTCGATGTTCTCGGCCACATTCCCGAGAAATCTCCGGGCAAAGTCAAAAGAGCGACTCCCAGAAAGGATAAAGTTGATGCATGAACGCATCGCTTCAAAGAACTGTCGCACCGTGCTGCGCGTCAGGAAGTCCGCGTCATCATCACCTGGAACGCTCCCCGACCCCCTTTCTATCTCAGAAGAAGGGATGTAAGCCGGCTCTTTTTGCGTAGGAGTCGCACTGACCGTTGATACGGCGAGAGTAGAACCAGCCACGGGCACTTCCGGGGGTACTATTTCGGCGGGAACTTCCGCGGCCAATGATGGAGTAGCAAGCACGATCTCCTCGGAGGCTTCATCTGAGGCCTGAACCGTGCAATCTCCTGGAAGTGGATTTGTCATCGGATCCTCTTCCTCCTCTGGCAGAGTAGAAGGCTCCCCAGTCTCAGCAGCTGCCCCCTCTGAAGGCATCTCAGCAGTTGAGGCCTCAATACCTTGGGGTCCGGTCAACTCTCTCACCATCTCATCAATATGTGAGGAGGTTGTAGCTCCGACGTCTCCAGCTGGCCCTACAATATAAAATGAAGAATGTCAAGGCATTTTCTTCAACGTGCCATAAAGAAAAATTGGACAGAAGGTGGAAAAGGTACCTTCAACAGGAATAGCCGCCACTGATGGTGCAGACGATGATTCGCCCACATACATCTCCTCCTCTGAGATATGGAAGAACTTACTTTGATCAGGAGAAGCGGGTTCACCACCATAGTCAACCTTGTCCTCAAACATGCTTGCCCCTGAGAGCGAAGAAGACGACAGCTCCGGAGAATCCACAATCGGAGCCTTGCCTCCAATCACTCCAGTAGTAGGACTAGGGTCGGCGGCCCTAAGACTGGAGATAAAGACGCTCGGAGACCCCAACTGCTGTGCCTCCTCTCCCCTTTCCTGAGCAGAAGGAGATTTGAGCTGAGCTGCAACTCCCAGAATCTCAACATTTGCATCACCCACCACTTCAATCTCTGGAGATGTGACATCAGCAGCAACAGCAGATTGCTCGATGAACTCCCCTTCCTCCACAACCTCGCGGTGCCTGTGGTGCAACCTAGGAGCACGAACTAGAGGGAGTAAATCCCCCTCTTCCGGAGGTTCCGCAACTGTGACAAAAAGGTCTTCAGGAAGCGCCTCAACTCCAGCAGAGATGGCTCCGGATTGAGAGACTTCAGACGCCAAGTCCCTCCTAACCTTCTTTGGGGCTGGTTCAACAATAGGAGTAGAGCGTTGATGACGCTTACTCGCCAACTGCTTAGACCTCTTTGCTGGTGGCTCCGCCCTCGTTGCTGGAGGCTCCGCCCTCGTTGCTGGAGGCTCCGCCCTTGTCGCTGGTGGTTCCGCCCTCGTCGCTCGTGGCTCTGCTCTTGGTGGTCGTGGCTCTGTAGCTTGTGGATCCCTCCTCGTCCTTCTCCCGACCTCCTTACGAGCTCTCCGGTACTGCTCTACGACTCTCGTTGGTTTTCCGGACTCTGTCCTTCCCTCGAGACTTGCATTGATGCTCTCGATACATGAAGATGCCGGAAGAAAGTCTGGTGTCTGGACGGCTTGGGAGTACCAAGTACAATAGCTTAGACTCATCTGGCACTTGGGCGCTTCGAGAGGTAGACGGAAGGTTGTTCCTGTCCCTCCAGCTACACTATAGTACCAGGCCCGAGCACCCTCGAACAAGTTCCCTTCGAAGGCGAGATAAGCATTTGGGTTCCCGATATAGAGCTGGTCATAGCCGAACTGTCGAGCGAAGCGATTCGGCATGTATGGCTCAATGGTGCATGATGTCCCTTGTCGGAAAAGCATATACCCGGGCCGAATATTGAGCAACCACCAGAAGGCTCCCTGGGATAACCTCGTGAAATCGTCAGGGCCTGCGGAATCGACAAGTAGATCGCCGTAGGATGCACCAGGGATCTGGAGGAGGCAACGATTGAGCTGATAGTTTGCCGGGGCTGAAAGACGCTTCCGGATATAATATATGTAAGGATCCTGCCACCTCGAACCCTCCAATCGCTGTATGAAGGGGACGGAGTCCTCCTTCCAACGCACCGCCGTCATCAAAGAGGGGCAGTGCATCACATACCAGGCCATAAGGTATGTGTAAGGCAGCTCAACCCGAGGATTGGGACGCTTCACCACTGGATTCCCCTCTGCGTCCGTGAGCGGCTTTCCCTCGGAATCCACAGTTTTTGGCGGCTCACAAAAGCTTTTAGCCAGCGCCCGCAGCCCGCTCTGAATACCAGCCACCACGGCCGGGAGAAGAGCTATAGGGTTGCCATGGGCCAGAAGCACCGCCGGGTACACCACGTCGGCAACTATAACTTCATGTGGCAGCGTGGGCACCACACAACGCTTTAGCCACAGCATCAGAAAGCCTGCCAGCAGCGCCCGATCGGAGATAGGAGTCCGGGCTTGGTGGTGGAAGCTTTCGAAAACCAAGTCAGGGTCGAAACCATCTTCGTTCGACTCTGTGGTGTAGAATTTCTCGGACATCTGATCAATCCGGTCTTCGATCTCCCTATCAGAGCTGGGCGTCAATCGGGTGATCAAGTGGTCTTTGGTGTTCACATTGTTGAACAAATAACTGGCCCAAGACAGGTACGTGACCCCCTGCGACCGCCATTTGGTGAGCTGACCGCAGATATGGAAGTGACATAGCACTTCCCAGTAGGTCTCATATATGAGGGGAAACTCCTCCTTCACGTAACGAAGCTCCACGGCAGTCGGGACATATTCTTCATAGGGCATGTCCCCTGTTACCAGTCCTGAGACCTCGTGCATCTCGTGTAAGGCAAGGCCCATCTCCCCGACTGGAGTAAAGAACGTCCCCGTCAAGGGATTGTAACGTTCTAGGATCCCAAAGAAGTTTTGAGAACTTTGAGGGATCCCCCACTGTACGGCCCTGACCGCCGAGTACAGTCCTACACGCTTCAGCAAATCCCCGAGCTCGGTAAGGACAAAGCCAACCATCCTGCCCCACCAGTAATTCGCTGGGGAATAGATCCACCCATATGCACGGAACGCAACTGGATAGTCACCCTCCGCTGCCATGAACATGTTGAGGAAGGTGGAGCCAATGTGCGGTATCTCTCCAGACGGGATCTCCCTCTTGCGCGATCCAGGGAAAAGGCCGATAACCGACTCGTCATGGCCGTCATGACGGTGCACTTGGTGGTGGGAGCCCAGATCGCCAAGAGTAACCTCAGGAGCATATCGAGCGAGGTCAAACTCCATCTTCCGCGGGACGGACATATGCTGGTAATAGAACATAGGGTACATCCTATCCATGGCCGGGAGAAAGAACCTTCGGCCCCCTATTTGACGGAGCCATGTGTAAGTCCCTTCGTGCACGCGATGGCCGCCATCGTGGATATGATCCCCGAAGAAGAAGGCGGGCTTCTTCAGCTGGATGCCGTCATCCGTGACGAATGCTGCATCGGTCATCAGCACTCGAAGAGTCCTCATCTCGACATTCGAGAGCTTCTTCTCACGAGCCGGAGACTGGTCGGCAGTCACAGGGGCAGTCCTTTGCAGCACAAAGGTCAGGTTCCGGTCAGCTCCACCTACATGCCCAAAATGGCGTATCTTGGGGAGTGAAGTAGCAGGTTGCGGCGCTGCAAAAAGATAAAGACACTTAAGTCAGATGCTTTAGAAAAATATGCTTTACCAAAAGTAAAGAAAAATACTAAGTGTTCTGCGTCCAGACGCAGAAAAGATACTGGACGCAGGAATCATCAAATCCGCGTCCAGACCCGCAAATCTGCGTCAAGAAGCACAGAACGCAAAGATTGAAGCCACTTATGAAATTCCAAGTACTTGGACTCAGACGCCAGATTCATCAAATTGGCGCCTGATGGCACAGAAACGCAAGGATCAAATCCGCGTTCTGCAAACCAAGACTTGTGGAATTTCAAAGTACTTGGACTCAGACGCCAGATTCATCAAATTGGCGCCTGATGGCACAGAAACGCAAGGATCAAATCCGCGTTCTGCAAACCAAGACTTGTGGAATTTCAAAAGTACTTGGACTCAGACGCCAGATTCATCAAATTGGCGCCTGATGACACAGAACGCAAGGATCAAATCCGCGTTCTGCAAACCAAGACTTGTAAAAATTCAAAAGCACTTGGGCTCAGACGCCAGATTCATCAAATTGGCGCCTGATGACACAGAACGCGAAGATCAAATCTGCGTTCTGCAAAGCTGCGTCCAGAGACCTTCACAGTTAGAGAAATTCTAAGTGAAGGACCCGAAGCACAGGGCTCTTGGGCGTCAGATTATCTAATCCGCGCCCCGGTTATCATCCCAAAGACTGCGTCTGGGGAATCAAACGCGCTTTAAGTCCTTAAGGGTCAGTTCTGCCTAAGGCACACTACCTTGGAGGCCTTGGAGGACGAAGTCCTGCGCAGAGGAGGAGACGCCCCTCCGGGCCTCGGTGGTGGTCGCCTTTGAGGAGGAGGCGGTCGGCTTGGTCTTTGGTGCCATAGCGAGTTTGGTTTGAAGCTAAAAAAAGGAACAGAGGAAGAGTTCTTCTTTTCTAAAATTCTCAGAGAAACGAATGCGGAGAAGAAGAGGAAGTTCTCCAAACAGTCGCCTTTTATAGGCACGGGGATACGCAGAGATACCGGCGCGTGACCCAAGGGACGCTGCAGCGAACCGTCGCTTGACGCATGTAACAAAATCACAACCGGCGGCGAAGATCATGCGTCGCGACCCCGCCGCGAATCAGAAGCAGACACGTGGAGCAGTTCATTTAATGAACCGCGAGATCCGCGCGCCAAAAGGCAAAATTTCGCCGTTTCCCCAGGCCAGCTGGCAGCGTCATCATGACAGCGTAAAGTTCGCGCCCAGAAAACGCACCGGACATGCCCCGTCAGCATCTCCAAGAATGCTTTCTGAAGGTCGCGTCCCCCCTAAGGAGTTCGCGTCTGACCAACATCGCGTCTACCCTATAGACGCTGCGTCTTCAAAGTGGCTTCTTTTCAAAAAGAAGCCTGCGTCCAGTCTCTTGCGTCTGCTTTCTAAAAGGAGCCTGCGTCCAGTTTCCTGCGTCTGCTTTCAAAAAGGAGCCTGCGTCCAAGACAGTTCAACAGTACACTGGCGCCAACAGACAACCAACTACTCCCAGCCAAAAACGCACCCGTGACAGACTAAAAAGCAATCGGGGAGGTCTAGGCTGTGTATCTAGACACTCAACACGATCGACTCTGATGGCTTCTAAGAGTTCAACAGTACACTCACGAAGACCAAATTCGGATAAGGTCAAACCCGAAGCATCAAACAGTCCAGTCACAGGCGAACGCGGCTTAAGTCCAAAGTATTCCAAAATCCGTCCCATTCAACTGCGGAATATTGGAAACTTTGGAGGGGGTTCTGTAGGCTGTCTAAAAATGACTAACAGGCAAGCCACCAAAGAAGCAGTCTCAAATACGCAAAGGATTGAAGCCCGCGTCTCAACTTCAAGACGCGTCGGCCTGAAGCCCGCGTCTCAACTTCAAAGCGCGTCCGGCCTGAAGCCCGCGTCTCAACTTCAAGGCGCGTCCGGCCTGAAGCCCGCGTCTCAGCATCAAGGCGCGTCGGCCTGAAGCCCGCGTCTCAACTTCAAGACGCGTTGGCTCGACGCCCGCGTCTCAGCATCCAAGGCGCGTCCGGCCTGAAGCCCGCGTCTCAGCATCCAAGGCGCGTCCGGCCTGAAGCCCGCGTCTCAGCATCCAAGGCGCGTTTAGTCTGAAATCTGCGTCTCAGTTGCAACTGCCCAGATCGTGGGGAGTCAGTTACCGCGCGTATAGCGGGTAACGGCCCTCGTTCAGGCGCATTTTTAGGGGGCACGATCACCCCCTAAGACCCCTATAAATAGCCCTGTTGGCTATGAAGGAAAGGTCGATTGGTAGATTGGTCGATTGGTCGAAGATTTGGATTCAGAGGGTGAGAAGATCAAGGCATCGAGAGAGAGAAGCCCGACGTCGACGACCGAGAGAGACGAGATTCTTCAACAGGCTTACTGAGTACTAGCCTATCTTCGCCTACCTCCTCTTTGAGAGTTTGGTAGCCGGAGCTGAGTTACTCCCCTACCGGCCGAAGAGAAGACCCCCGACGGTCCAGGACGGTCATCTGGTCAACGGAGAACAAGATTCACTCTCCATCGCCACACGAAGAACCCAGATTTAAACAAAGGGAAGATCCAAGCATCCTCCCTCCCTTGTAGTCGGAATATTGTTTTGTTGTAATCTTTCAACTGATTCAAGGAAATTTTACGGCAAAACCTCTCTTCCGTACCGAACACTAAGCTCTCTGTATCTTTTCACCTCTAGCTCGGATGGGGTATTTATAGGAGAAAATCATAGTTGTAAATGATCAATAGCCCCACATGAAAAATAAGCGTCAGGCCTTGACTGTTCCGCATTTTCGCGGCTTTTACCAAAAATCCGTGACCACAGCGGGGCCGTTGGCGCCGCGCCTTTTGTCCCAGAAAAGTCTTCCCCAGTTGTTTCATGTGGTGTTTTTAGCAATCAAGTTCTGGGTTTCCGGGTCTACAGTAAATCTAAATAACTCTCTTTGGCTAAACAATTAATCATTCAAAAATTCGAATTAAATGGGCTTAATGGGTTGTTTCTTCTCCTTCACCATTAATAAAAATATGCACACCATTAAACAAAGAGAGGGCTAAATAGCAGAGTTTTTTATAAATTAAATGTGAAAATATGATACAAAAATATGCAAAAATGTGACTAATCAGAAACACAGCGGTGTAATGAAATGTATTGTATTACTCTTGTTATATGAAATAAAATAAATATAATGAAATTCTATTTGGCAAGAAAATATTTGGATGGAAATGAATTTTGGAATGAAAATATTTAATGCTTAAATCTTGCCTAGCTTGTTTTTCCTTGGCTTTGGAATTGGTATGGCCATGCCTCTTCAGAATATTGATCTCTACCTATGATATAATTGGTTGGATATGGAGTGGTTTAAGGAGTTTGCGCTGTTATTTTCAAGTGGGGGAGATTCCATCAACAATGTCTGCAAATTTTTAGCTTCTGAGTGGGAAAAATCCTAGCAACGGAGTTGGCTTATAATCGTCTCCGAGTGGGGGTAATCCCTTCAACAGATTGGTGAATTTGGTAGGGCTGGGGGTAATATCCAACATCAGATCTCCGTGTGGGAATGAAATCCATCAGTAAGGAGGTGAATTCGGTTGGCCTCCAAGTGGGGAAAATCCCAGTAGCGGAGTTAGTCACAGTCATCTCTGAGTGGGACTAATCACATCAATAAAGGGTGAACTTGGTCGGGCTCTGAGTGGGGGTAACACCCATCATCAGATTGGGTTTGTCGTCTCTGAGTGGAGATGGAACCCATCAGCGGAGAGCCGAACCCTATTGGTCTCTGAGTGTGAAAAATCCTAGCAGCGAGTGTGCTTGACTACACGTAGGCTAGCCGACGAGGTGCCCATAGGCGGGTTCACATTGTCATCTCCGAGTAGGAAAAATACCAGCAATGGATCATGCGAACATAATTGGCTTCTAAGTGGAGAAATCCCAGCAGCGAAATATGCCTGACTGCCCGTAGGCTACCCGACAGGGTACTTATAGACGGGTTCACGTTGCCATCTTCAAGTGGGAAAATTCCCAGCAGCGAAACATGCAAACATACTTGAACTCTAAGTGAGGAAAATCCAACAACGAAGTTGGGTTCACAGTCATCTCCGTATGGGAGAAATCCCAGAATCAAAGCGACGAACTTGGTAGAGCTATAATAGTTAGGGGCAAAAATATAATTTAATTCGATGTAGCACCCTGTTCTCAGAATACGTACTGAGATACAGGTTCTGATTTTTCGATCATATTTTTCAATTTTCCCCGTATTTATTTTCATTTTGTAATTATTTATATTATCATTTGGTATCGAATCTAGATTTCTGGACTAAAAGTTAGCCGTACTTTGAACTGGGGACTCGGTCTAGTGTACAACACAATTTGACCTTTCTGATAGTCAAATTTGATTAGTTTTAGTTCAAACACTGTTTTTTAATATTTTAAATTTTTCATGATTTTCTAAAATTTTTTTGATTTAAATTACAAAATCTTCAAAATCAGTATCGGCTAGTGTCACCGTTTGATTCTCAGATTTTTAATTTATGAAAAGAATTAAATTTTTTGAAACTTCTTTCACATTGTCTCTCAAGATAATATTTTCTATTTTACCACATTTTTGTGATTTTTTTGAATTAATTAAAATTCGACCAGATTTGGTGTCGGTCGATATCACCGGTTGATTCTAGAATTTTTAATTTGAAAATGAGATTGAATTTCTTGAACCGATTTCACTATGTATCTTAGTATAATATTTTCTATTTTAAAAAATTTTTGATGACATTTTCGAGTTACTTTATTTTTCTGATATTTTCGGTGTTTCTTTGTATTTTCCTGAATCCAGATTTTATCGGACATTTTTCTTTTGTTTTTGTTTTCTTTGTTTTCCTCTTTTTCCTTCCCTCTCATTTTTCCACTTTTCTTCTTTTTCCTTTCCTTTTTCTTCTTCCATTTTTCTTCTCCACACAAATCTCCCCCAAAAGTATCTTCTCTCCCACACTCACTCTCTATCTTGGTTGGACGCGGGTTCAGCCCCAGCCCGACACGGGGCTCAACCCTAATGTGAGTCTTCCCCAGAACTGGACGGTAATATCCTCCCCTACTCCCCTTTAAATCTCTCTTAATCTCTTTCTTTTTCTCTAATTTTCACAACACTCTCTCTTCAATCCATCTCCCCATCTCTCCTTCTCTCCTCTATAGACTTGACCGCAGTGCCTCCACCTCCACTCGATGCCAGCACAGCCTCTGGTGGACCTAGGCCGGTGACCACCTCTCCAGCGGCCATCACCACTCCCTTCTCCTTCAATCTCTTTCATTCCCCATCTCTACCATCACCTTCTTTCAATTTTACCACGGTCATCTTCTCTCCATCTCCAATTCCTCCACCAACCACTCAATTCCATCATCAATCACCACCCACAATCATCATCCATCACTCATACCACCCAATTTCACTACCCACATCCCCAATTACACAACCACCTCCTCCATTAAGACCACCATCATCACCCCCATCTTCTCCTTCTTCAAAATCACTGCCACCAACATCATCCCCATGACCAATCTCACCACCATCATTACCCAACTAACCGCCACCCCTCTCCCTCGGGTGGTCGGCCACCTCTTGGCTGGCGACATAGTGGCGCGCCACCTCCCTGATCCCTGTGCGCAGCCATAGCGTAGAGCCTATGGCCCCATCTAGGGTGTAAGCTCCCCTCTCCTCTCCTTTCTTTCTCCTTTCTATTCTATATCTTTCTCTCCTGCAACTCTCTCCCTCTCTCTCCCCTTTTAATTATCTCTCTCCTCTCTCTTGATTTCTTTCTCTTAATTCCTTCTCCTTCCTCTTCTTTATTCTCTCTCTCCTTATATATATTATATTTTATTATACTTGAAAGTGCATGCACATTGATTTGGAGTTTTTGGGAGTTCGCAGCATGTTCCGAAGATTTTAAGAAAGTGTTCTCGCTTTCCCACTTCGACAGGCATAATTTTATTTCTGGGATTTTGTATTTTTGTGGATGGATGTATTTGTAGCGGTATATTTGTATTCTATGAATGAATATATCTGTATTGGTGTATTTGTATCAGTATGATGTATTTGTATCAGGGTGACGAATTTTTGTAATAGCATAGGAATCTCAATTATTTGCTTGTTCTGTTTTATATTCAAAATTTATTATGAATTTGGCTGACCCTTCGTGGTCGTTAGCCTTCGAGCTTAGCCTTTGGACTTAACCACTCTGTGATTTTATATCATAGTCTTTAGACTTAATCCTCTAAGTTCTTTTACAGCTCCGCTAGGAGGCAAGCTTAGTGCTCAGCGCTTAGGGCTTTATCGCAAAACTCGGCCAAGCATAGTTTCACCGCGTGCGTGTAGAGTCACTGCGAGCGTGGTTTCTCCACGAACATTATCTGTGTGTTCATACATTGGTTCCGCCGTGAGCGTTCAACTGTGCCGCGTGTGTGGTTTCATCGGTGAGTTAGCATTTAACGCTGCACGCTGGCTTCGCCGGGAACCTAGCTTTGCAGTGTACTATGGTTCAATCCCGCCGGACATGGTCCAGCTGTGCCCTAGTTTATCTGAGCCCCGCCTCGATTATTAATAGCTTAATTAAATATTATTAATATTATGATTGTGAAGAGTTTGAAATATTTTGTAATATCTCTAGTTAATAATACTGTATTTTTATTTTTTTAAATATTTATTTTGCTATACTTTTTATTTTATTTTATTTATTATTATTAATTAACTTAGTTTATGACTTATTATTATTGTTGTTGTTATCATTATTGTTGTTATTATTATTACTATTCTTGTTGTTAATATTATTATTGTTATTATTATTGTAATTAGTATTATTAATTATTATTAGTGTTAGTATTATTATATTATTTTCATATTAGTATTATTCTTATTAGATTATTATATATTATTATTAGTTATTATTATTAGTAGTGGTTGTTACCGTTATTATTCCATTAGAGTATTATTATTTATTATTGTTGTTTTTGTTATTTTATTATTTATTATTTTTATTATAAATATTATTGTTAATTAATATCTTTGTTATTGCTAATTACCATAAAATATTAGTATTATTCATTATTGATTATAATTATTACTATTATTGTTATAGTATTATTATTGTATTATTATTACTTATTATTTATTAATATTTTTAGTTATTATTTTATTTTGGTATGTGCATTGATATAAGTCTATAACCCGCACTCTTCTTTTTATTGTCTTTTTATTTCACCTTTATTTTATATTTTTCACCCTAGATCCAAATCCAAGACTCAAACCCATTACTCCTAAATCCATACCCATTGGCTCATACCCAAACCCACTACCCAAACCCAAACCCATTAAGAAAACCCACAACCCATTATATCTCCTATATATAATCTCTCATTTAACACTAATCCTAAACCCTAACCCTAATCTTAACTTATCCCTCTCTTCCCCCTGTCGTCATCTTTTCACCATCTTCCCTACCGCCGTGATCTCCCACCTTCCTTCTCCGAGTGCCGGCGAACACCACCTCGGCCTCTGCCTCCTTCACCGTGTGCAGCTGGAGATCACACCACCCTCCCAACCTCCAACCCTCGGCCAGACCACCCCATGCATAGCCGGCTGCATTCACCACCATACCACTCCCCTCTCTCGCCCCTCTGCAGATCCCTCCTTGCACTGCCAGCCTCTCTGCCCAGCCCGTGGTCGAGCACTCCAACCCCGGTAGCCCCTGCTTCTTCTCCTTCCTCAGGCCACTGAGACAACCCCCACGCCATCGGCTTCCACCTTTGTGACCCCTGTCTTCTCCATCAATCCCCTTGACCACCCGTGCATACCCCTACTGGTCGTGCCTCCTCCCTTCTTCATGCTCCTCCATGCACAATACTTCCTCCCACCGTGCTCCTTCCCCATCTCCTCATCTCCATCGAGCAAACCGACACCACCATGACCCCGCGTGTGTCAGCCTCCTACCCACTCCCTCTGTGAGTCTCCCTCTCTGTTAAGTATATGTTCTAGTATGTGCACATGTGAGTGTGTGTACGTGTAGGTGGGTGAACGTGAGAGTATGGGTGTGGGTGTAAGTATTCATCATTTGTGCATTTATTGTGTGTGTGCATGTGTGTTTATGTGTTGCATATGTGTTGTATATAAGTGTGTATGGGTATGTACAAGTGTGTATTTGTGTGCGTGTTTGTGTGTGTGAATAAGTTGTGTGCATGTGTGTTGTGTCAGTACATGCGTGGGTACCCTCTCCCTCTTTGTTTGTATGAGTGTGCCTTCGTATCTCTCTTTCTATATCTCCCAGTCTCTCCCTCTATGTGTGTATATTTGTATTTTGCAGTTATTCAAACCTGACCGAATATTCCATATCCAAGCCTGCTCAAACTCGTGTTCATTATAGACCTGATGCGCTGGCGACGCTGGCGATTCGAAGACCGATACACGAGGCTGTTCAAAGATCCGAACCAGTTCGTACAGTATAGACCTGATGATGATTCAGATCCAAAATCGCATCATTTCATGTGAGTATTTACTCTTGTGTTGTTATTCATTCATTATTGTTCATAAGTGATTTCTTTATTTATTTATTTTAATTGTACGAGTTAATTTATCATTTTATGTGAGTATTTATTTTTGTGTTTTTAGTGATTTATCGTTGTTATTAAGTGTTTGTTTTATTTATTTATTTATATTAATTTGTATGTTTAATCTATCATTTCATGTGAGTATTTATCCCATGGTATTTTTATCTATTTTTGTTCTTAGTTAGAATAATTAAACAGTTAGTATTAGATAGTTTAATTGGTTAATTTCTAGTATTTAAAAATAATTGTAGTGTTATGATTCCGATTCTAGTTCTGATGATTGACTATTTTGATTGGGAGATTGGATTAATGGTATAGTGGTTGTATCAGTCATGTAGTGGATTACTAGACTGAATTATTATACCATATGAGAGTTTAGGTATATTATAGATAATGGATTAGCTGTAATCAGACATTTAAGTATTCATAGATTTGATGTTGTATCACTGGGACATTATTACTCTATTATTTCATGAGTAATTGTTTACTATTTAAGATTCAAGACTAGTTGTGGTATACCTTAGATAGTGACTTGACTCGATCTTGTGATTAGCCTAGTTTGTATCTGTGGATAGATGACATATTTTATGTGAAGTATTTATCAGAAAATTGTTTGGTGATTATTGTGATGGGAACTCTTTTGATATTGAGGACAGATTAAATATGATATTACCTTATTAGGAGACTGATTTTTCTGATACATGGATCTGTACATGGACTCATTTAGAGTTAGAGTTGATATGAAATTTGCGTTCTTTTTATTGGATCTTGATCGGTAATTAAATATGATTGGCTTTGTTGGATTATTTATTGTAAGGACTTCTGAATTTATTTACTAATGATATTATTGAGTATAGATGATATCTTGTTGATGTTGAATATTAGATGTAGACTATTATATATTTCATATTGCTTGAGGATGTTCTATTCTTTATGTATGATTTCAATATCCATTGATTTAGTTGATCTCGAGGATATTCAGTACTTCACTTCATGATTGATCATTGTAGTTGTTCAACTATAAAGATAGAATTATTGAGATAGTGATCTTTTAGATATCTGTGACTTTACATCTTCAGAGTTTACATCAGTTATCAGCTATCTGTGATTAGCGACACCGTTGTTATTAGTAACTTTATATTTCCAATATTCTCTATCATATGTCAGTTAATAGTTATTCGGATTTTAGTTATAAGTTACTAGTTTTCAGTTGTCAGTTATCAGCTATTATTAACATCATCAGTTGTTGGAGATATCAGTTACTATTATATAATAATTCAGATTGTTTGCCTGTTAATAAAAGACATCATAACCCAAGAAAAAGAATAATTGCCTCATATTGCATGTCGTGTATTTTGGAAGGACTTATGATGATATACCGAGTTTTAAGTTCCACCATGGGGAATCAAGGTAGTACTGGCTATGTAGTAATTCAGTTATCAGTTATTAGGGCTTTGCTCGGACTACGACGCCAAACCAGTTGACTTTTTGTGTGGGGTTGTAGTATCAGTTATTAGAGCCTTGCAGCTTCAGTACTAGGGGTGTTAGACCGTGGTACCTGACATGCATGGTATCCTTTCAAAACACATGCACTATATTGACAAGTAGTTATAATAATGATAACTCTGTTTGATATGTGAAAAAACGGGTGGTATGTGATTGGTCATCAATAATGCATATTTTTATTCACATTTTCATACTTAAATTTTATAAAATATTACTATTTAATTCATTTATCGTTTAGTAATGTGCATGCCTCCATAATCCAAGAGAAAGCCCAAAGAAGCCTAACAGTCCACAATTAATATGAAAATAAAGATTAATTGAGAAGATAAAGGAAGCTTCTATTCTATTCTATTTGAATTTGGGTTTTAAATTAATTTAGTTTAAAATCTAGATGAAGAGAAGAGTAGAACACAATAAATCCTCATCCTAATTTAAGATAGATGTGGACTCCTACTCAAATTTTGGTTGCTTACACTACAAGTCCTTGAAGATGAAGGGGATAAAAACTACTTGGAAAGAGAAAGAGAATCCAAGTAAATTCAGATTTGGATATAAATTGTGTCTCAAGTTACCTAGAGATAGAAGATATTTTAAAATTCAGGGATCAAATAAAGACTCTGAGGATAGATCTCTATATAAACAGACGAGATGAGGCCACGCGCCGAAGTGCGTGACCAGATTCCACAAATGAGCCGCAACCTCCCCTTTTTGCCTCAGAAGCGCGACCATCCTGAGGCTGCATGCGTCGAGTTTTGGTGGAGTTGTTGTATTAGGACTCTACTTCTCAAATCCCCTATAAATACCCTTGAAAAGCAACAGAGCAGAGACATCTCAGAGATTGAGTATAGGATTTTTGTTAGCCATTTAATTTTTGAATTTCAATTGTATTATTTAGCTTTCAATTTTTAGAAGAATATTTTGAAGAAGAAGAAGGGCTTTGTAATTGGCAAGTGACAACCATAATAAAGGTTCATTATTCATTTCATCTCTCTTGTTCTTTAATTTAATTATTTTTCATACTTTAGTTTTTTTATTTGTTTTCTTTTTGATGCAAGTTTTCTTCTTCATTATCAATCTGAAAAATAATAAAAATATGAATAACTAATTAAAATTTATAGTTTGCTAATCTCTCTATCAACTTAAGTTTAGTCTAAAAAATGAACTGAATGAAATCTATGCTTGTTAGAAATCCTAGAATTAAATTGATAATTCTTAAAGATGAATAATTAGTTAAGTTGAACTAATTTAGGGTTGCACTTTTTAATGGTTACTCTTAGTTTATATTTAGATACTTTGATAGAATCATGTTAGATTTAAAAGTCTTTTCTTATGCTATGCTTAAAAACTGGGATGAACTAAAATTTAATATTAATTAGTGTATTCTAATTAGGATTTACAATAATTTTTACTCATCTTACTTTATTCTCAATCAAAACCCTAGGGTAAATTTTTATGGATTCAATATGATGCTCTCCCTTATTAAACTAATACTTGATTATGGTAGATTATTAGTAGACTATAATCTCTTTTGCATTATTAAAATCTTTTCTTATAATTAATATTCTTTTTTCAAGCTATTTGTGTAGAGAATTCGGTCCGAAAAGCTTCCATCGCATCCTTCCCTGTGAATCTACCCGTCTAGCCCTTGCTACAAAGTTAAATTAAGAAGAGACTAAGAACTTTTTGAGTTTAACTCTTGACTTTATTTTTAATTCATTTTCTCTTCTTCAATCAAAATTTTGGCACCGTTGCCAGGGAGGGAACGGTACGATATTCTCTAAAACTAATTATTTTTTTTTCTGTTTGTAGGATCTGGTAACAGGAAAACTAGCTGTAGTTAAGAACATATAACTACTCTATGCCTCTATAATTGGTCACGTATATTGCATATATGTCACATTCTCATAATTATTGTCTAATAAATCATGTATTTAGTCTTATATTCTTCTTTATAAAATGCAGACCCATTACTAAAGGAGAAGAAAGAAAAACGAGCCCAAAAGCCTATCAAAATTCTGATTTAGTTCAGAATTAATTCAAATCAAAGATCTGGACAGATTAGGGCAAATCATAGAAGATAAAACTAGTTGAACAAGCAGTTAAAATAGATCTTCACAAATCAATTGGTTAAAGCCAAAGATCAAAGGAGGCTTCGTCAAAATCCAGAAACCAAATTGAAAATCTAGCGAAGATAAAGCCAAATCGACAAAGCAGAGACCTGCAGCTCCCGGGTGTGGCCACCTGGCCACACCCAGGCTGCGAAAACGTGGCCAAAGCCAAATTTTCGCGGCTATATTGTCAAATATGGGGGAGTGTTTGCTCCCCCTATCTTCGTATGCTTCCCCAGCTTGGTATTTCCTTATAAAACTGTATATTATAAAGAAGGAGTTACCGATGACTAGTTTTAGTTTTTCTCTTATTTTTAGGATTTAGAATCTTTGTTAGATAGTTAACGAGAAGTTGTATCTCAGTTTTTAATTTGTAGTTTAATCCAGATACAAGTGAGAGAGAGAGAAAAAAAAGAGTGATTGCAATCTGAAATTGAAGTGACATCAATAAAGAATCAAGACTTCTCTCTTATCCAATTCACAGGTATATTTCATATCATTTACATGTCTTATTTTACATTAATTATGAGTAGCTAAATTTATTATTCTGGGCTTATTATCATCTCTCTTCGGTCCCTCTTGTTTTGAATAATTTTTATGTAAAGAACCCAACGGAACTATATGAATGCCTTAAACTAAGCCTTACTTCTTTGAAAGTGTTCTTGAAGGCACATTAGGATGGGTTTGTGTTTCTAAAAACTTTTATTTTTAAAACAGCACTTGAACTTATTTTTCATTTCATACTTAAAAGACGACTTGATGATTTAACTTTTAGTTCAATATGAATTCTTAAAAAAAAAAGCGTTAACTTTTCAAATAATCTTATTTGCTTTACTTAAGACTTTCAAAATTCAAGCTTAAGTTTTTGCCTATGATCAAGTTAAGGTACTGAGATTTTCAAGAGAAAAATATATCATTGAGTAGTAAGATAGTGAGCCCAGATCTTTTTCATATATTAAAACAAACAACCAATCACTCTTCAAGCCTTTTTAAAGATCATCTTTTCCAAAGCCTTCTCCAAGTTTTCAATTTTTCTTTAAACCACTTCCCTACTCTCCATTCTCTTTTCAACGTTAAAAAAAAGACTGACACCATTCTTTACTTTTGAAATAATACATCAAAAAGCTTTTATCGCATTCCTCCTTGTGGACACGACCATTAGCCCAAAGCTAGACGGTAATTCTCACTGCATTTAATTGCATCCAAATTTTTGGCGTCATTGTCGGGGAGGGAACGGTGTAATTTCTTAACAAGTTTGGTGTTTTGTTTCAGGGCCATCAAGAAATCAGATTTAGCGCTCAAGCATTGCAAGAGAAGACTTACTATTCTGTGCCCCACTCTAAAAAGTAAGAAATAGTATTTCAAAAAATTGCAGTGCAAAAGCTTGAATGTTTTTTTTTTGACTACTAAGAAACACTTTTTTGCAGGACATATTGCTTTGCAAAAATATAGTTTTTGTGTGTTACTTCTGCTATATCTGATATCCATATACTCTGTTTTTAATCCAACAGTAATCTGATTGACTGTCAATTGCTTAAAAAACGTTTAGGCCTGCATTCTAGGCATTTGCTAATTACGTTTCCTTTACAATTACTGTTGAAGAAAGCTGAAGACAAGATACATTTACATAGCATCTAGCATAGAAACATTCTTACGTGATTTACTTGCTTTTTGATTGCTACTATTTCTTTATACTTGCACACTTGCACAATCTGTTTTAAGGGCAAAACCAAAAATAAGATAAGGTGAGAAAGTCATTACCCTTCCTTAGCCCATAAATCATCTCTAAGCACACACAACCTAAGCCTAACTTAAATTCTAATAGACGTTGGCCTTAAGGACATCTCAAACTCATTAGAAGATTATCCTAAGGGGAAGATGTTAGAATTTGACTCCTGGCAAATCAGTGTCTAAGGACAGGGATTGAGGGGCGAACACCGAAGGCTGGTGGTTTGGCTCAATTAGGCCTGTCGCTTTTGTGTGGATACCTCCCACCAGTCTTGCCTGACCTGACTGATTAGTGATTAGTCTACAATTCTGCATTATTATATTGCATTCCCTACAGATTTATGAATAAATTGTCGGTCTAAACCGTGTTTTAGTCTCTATTGCAGGTAAATCAAAAGTTTAAGGGCAAAGGAGTAATAAGAGCCTAATTAAACCCAATTTCGGGTAATTAAATCCGCATTACTTGGAGGCCAAGCAAGGGAACATCTAGAAGATACGTCGAACCTAGACCTTTGCTCATGTCAGACGAATATTCGGGCGAAATTACCAGAAACAGGATATACCAAGAAGCTCCTAGAGATACGACGGATCCCCGCACAAAAACCAGGGAGTTAACTCCCTGGTTTTGCCGCGGATACGCGGCGAAAGCCGCGGATCCGCGGCCAATTGGTGGTCTTCCAGAAGCTACCTATGCCTATAAATAGCCCAGTATTTGGCCAAAACGGGGGCAGTTTTCATTTTTAGGAGTAGTTTCTAATTTTTTCTAAGTTTTAGTGTAGTGTAGGTAGGTGTTCTTCATTTTATTTCTCTTGTATTTTTCTTTCTTTTTAGATCTTGTAGTAGGGCTGAGAGATTCAGAGAGAGATAGAGAGGGATTGATGTAATAGATGGTGACAATCTATGTAAAGGTGCCTCCTTTCTTCTCCGATGTAATTTTCTCCATCTTCTACATGATGCTTTGCTAACTTCTTTTCTTCTCATGGAAATCTAACTACTAACCACTAACCATCTAACCACTTACTTGATAATCCACATGAATCTAATAGCCTCTACTAGGCCTTGCTCTTGCAAGAGCCATTGATGGCTCATGATGATGAGTTCTAACATCTAACTTGCTAACTTGCTAACCAAGCTAACTCTCTCTTATTTCATGCTTGCTTCTAATGGTTTGATGATCTAATGTTTGTATTAGCTTGCTCTTGATGCAAGTTTGAATGTGATGAACCATCTTATTTGCCATGCTTTGTATCGTCTCTTGAAGCCAAGGATTAGTGATGGCCAAGGATCCATGTGAGGAAGCTATCATTAAGAGGTTCGCATGGTTAGTGGAGCAATTAGTAGTTAGTAGCCATGAGTTTTCTTTTATTTTACTTTAAAAACTATTTTCAAAGTATCTTTTCATTGTTGTTTTCACCGCTTCTTTGTTTGTCTTTGTTTTCATTTTCTTTACCACAAGCTTCATCTTCTTTCCTATTTGTTTTCCGAACCACTCCTCTTTTGTTTTCTTCGCCGTTTTCATTGCCTTCTCCACCTACAACATGCTTGTTTTCCTTTTCTTTTCCTTCCTTTTCTTTTTCTAATTCTTTAACAAAGAAGAACTGTTAACAACAAAACGTGAATAAAAAAATGTTAATGCATCTATCGTCTCCAGTCCCTGTGGATTCGACCCGTTGAGCCAATGCTATAACGGAAGTATCGAGGGCACATTAGCACAAACGAGTTTTTACATCGATTTCATAAATACACACTTTATAGTGCTAGTTCCGCCCCGATCAAATTTTTGGCGCCGTTGTCGGGGAACGGGAATGGTTTTGATTTCATGTTTTTGTTAACATTGTCTTCTCTGTTTTGGTGTGCAGGATACTCTTTACAGGAAATTAACATTGCAGAACAAACACTAGCTTTACATCTCCCTGCTCTAGAAAGCAGGGACTCAGCCTCTAAAGAACCGCCGCTCAAACGCGACTTTTGCCGCGAAAACGCGGCCACGTTGTGCTAATTGTGTATCTTGTTGTGCTGGGATGTGTGAATTGTAATAGCTAGTGGATCTATACTATTACTTTCCTGCTTTGATTGCCTACACACCATAATAAATAAAGAACTAACATACGGTATTTGGACGCTTTTAAAACGGCTTAGACATTTGCATTTAGGCACGTGTCAATTCAATTTCAATATACTGTATTTTTGTTCTGTTGTTGTGATCTAGACTGAGGTGTACATATGGCATTGCATATAGCATAGGACAAACACGTGGGTGATTTATCGCTTTATGTTATATTCTTGTCTATATTGCACACTTGCATAAATTGAAATTAAGGGCATAACCCAATACAAGATAAGGTGGGGATTTCATCACCCTTCCTTAGCCCAAAAATCACTTCCCCACTCACACAACCCAAGCCCTAATAAAAATTGATGGATGTTGACCCCTAGGGACATCTCGGACTCATTAAGAGATTGATCGAGGGTGGAACTTGTTTTGAATCTTACTCTTGTGAAATCGGTGTCTAAGGTTGGGGATTAAGAGGTTACGCCTCGAAGATACCGTGGTTTGGCGTAATTAAGGCCCGTTGCTTACGCACGGATACCTCCCACCGTATTTTGCCCCTACCTGGCCGATTAGCTTGTGGTTGGATTCAAGCAACAACCTCCCCCGGTTAATCGACGAGTTAGGAGTCGTCTAGGTTTAGGTCAACCTTAATATAGGCTTGGTTTTGATTTTTTCTTTTCTTTTTGTTTGTTGTTTGATTTTTCTTTTTTGTTTATGATTGTTGTGAAATGGAATTCAACAATAACAATTCTTTCAATCCTAATATGAATTCATATTTCACACCAACCCCATTCGATTCGGATAATTCCAACCCGGCTTTTTAAAATATGAATCAATCAAATACACCGGGTTGGACTTATCTGAATCAATACAACCCATACCCACATTCTTATGACTATAATTTCCAAAATAATTTTAACTTGTCATAGAGTCAATGGGGATTCACCTCCCCCGAGTTTAATTTTCAACCTCCTTGTCCCCCATGTCCACCTTGTCCACTATTTCACAATATTCCTTCCCCGATTTCGCTTCCTATACTCCTTTTTCTGGACCTCCAATTGAAGAAAAATCTGAGTTAAGAATGAGTATAGAAGCCAATTTATAAGAGGTCGAGCGACTACCTCAGAAAAGGAGGGCCTCTCCAATTCCACAGTATTTTCAAGAGTCTTACTCAGTTCCACCTCCTTATAATGAACAACCATCTGCCCTGAAAATGAGTAAGGAACTCTTGTGTGAGTCCAAGCTTCAATCTCAAAACATTTTTAACTCACATTCTCCACAAAATTTTCAAAACCAAGATTCTTATTCTTCCATTCTAGAGCATCCACTTGTAGAAAAATCAAGTCTAGAAAAGCGTATAGAAATCTTGCAGGAATCTGCGTTACAATTTCAAAAATCTTCTCTCAGTCTATTGATAAGTTGGAAACACAATTGAGTAAATTGGTCAATATTTATAAGAATGAAGAATCTCTCTCTTCTCCACCTTTGACCAATTCAAATATCTCTAACTCTATCAATTTGACCCGTGACTCCTATTGTTTTGGAAACCAAAATTGCTACACTCCTTTTCTAGAATAACCAATTGAAGATACATCACATCTAGAAAAGAGTATAGAAGTCTTGCAAGAGTCTGCACTATAATTTCAAAAATCATCTGTCGAGTCTATCAATAGGTTGGAAACACAATTGAGTCAATTGGTTAGCATTTATAGGAATGAGGAAACTCTATCTTTTCAATCTTTGACCAATTCAGCTGTCCCTAACTCTATTGATCTGACCCAGGACTCTTGTCATTTTGAAAATCAAGACTCAATTTCAGCACACCCACCTGAACTTGTCCAAACTTCAAATCCTATTGACATTTTGGCAAGTTATCCTTTTCCAAAAATTGAACTTGAGCATGAATATGATCCTGAACTTCCACTTGATAATTCAATTTCACTTCCTGATTCAATATTGACTGAGGTGTTTTTACCTGAATTCAGGCCTTTTTCCGAGTCAGTATTGAATCCAGTGCTAATCCATTGTGAAATTGAATCATCAATCATTTATGATGATCATATTGAACTTGACCAATTTCATACTTTTGAAAGTCCCATTGATAAATGGGCAAGTTCTCATTTTTATGAAATTGAACTCAATGACGAATGTGACCTTGATCCTCAAATTTGTGATCCAGTTCAAATTCCTGAATCAATATTGACTCATGTTTTGTTACCCAACTTGAGCAACATTTTAGAGTCAGTTTTGATTCCCATACCAGTCATTTTTGAACTTGAATCACCAATCTTCCAAAGTCACATTCCATCATGGGGAAATAAATGTGGACTTGATTTTCATCTTCTTGATTTGGACCCACTTCCTGAACCAATGTCGACTCCCGTACCTTTACTTGACTTAAGTCTTTTTCCTGAGTCGGTATTAGTTCCTGTATTTCCTGAGTCCAAATCAATCATTCCATTCTGGGACAAGGGTCTTGATAAATTTAACTCTGAAATTATTTTGAAAATTTGGAAATTAGATAGGGTAAAATTTTTAATAAAAATTATACATATATACATCATTCTAGTGGGTTGTATTCTTGAGGTCTCTGGTGGGTTCCTCTGAACTCTACACAAATTGGATTGGGCCGCATTTCGTGGACCAATCAGACCACCACCGGAACCACCACCTTGAGGTGATTTTTCCTTCCCTCTCTATTTGTTTCATGCATACATACATCACGATGCATTGAGGACAATGCATGAGATAAGTGTGGGGGAGGGTTTACTAACATAGAGTTTTTAGATTTTCTTTCTTTTACACTTCTTTTAGGATACTTTTAGAAAATTTCCCTTTTGTATGTATAGGATTTTTCTCTTTGTTTAAAAATTTTTTGAAATAAGAGACAAAGTTTTGATCTATTTTAAGAAAATTAAGATGATCTTAGAAACTAAGGAAACCTCAATTATGACATCTTAAACCTTGTCGAAATAATGGATCTTGTTAAAATTATAGGCTAAGTAAGATAAATTGGAGAGATAGTTTTATCTTGAATTTTTTGCCTTAGATAGTATGCACATCACACTTACACATTTTTGGGATGAAAATAAAGACCTAAAATGTCATAAATAAAAAAAAAATCACTTTTTAAGCTGGATAACTATGCCTCAAGAAGCATGATTATTCACGCCTAACGGTGGTCAAAAGAAACAAATAATCCCCCTTAGTTTTGTGGCCTTATTTACTCGAGTCCTTAAACTCGAGGGATGTTTTCTCATCTGGTGCCCTAAAATCGTCTGGTCTGGGAGTCATCGGTTATAGGCTCACTACATGGGTGAACTAGAAAGCTTAAGAAAACTAAGGGAAGAAAAAAGAAAATAAATAAATATATATATATATGAATATAAATAAATGGCTTGATGGTTGGAGTTGAAATCCTCACTATCACAAAGTGTATATTATCAAGGTTTCATAAAAGATAAAATATTCAATCCAATTTTGAATTCTTACCTTAATTGAAGATAAGATCTTGCATAGAGACTAAGTTTAAGGAAGACTAATTTTTGGTGGACTTATGATCTTAGATCGCTTATATTTTTGCAAAAAAATTTCATAAACTTGTCTCTCTTTCAAAATGTGTTTTCAAAATACTAACATTTGTCTTCTTTCTTTATGGATTTTGTGGGTGCAATCCGCTGAAAACCCTCAGGAGACAACACTCCTCCTCTAGGGGTAACCTAGAGGTTTAACGGCTTGTTGCACACGCTCAGTGCAATCGCATCACCTGCGAAAGTGGTGTAATAATATTTGTAGTATAGTTTTTCTTTTCCTGTTTTGCTCGGGACGAGCAAAAGATAAGTGTAGGGGTGTGATTAGTCTACAATTCTGCATTATTATATTGCATTTTCCTACCGATTTATGAATAAATTGTCGGTTTAAATCGTGTTTGGTCTCTATTGTAGGTAAATCAAAAGTTTAAGGGCAAAGGAGTAATAAGAGCCTAATTAAACCCAATTTCGGGTAATTAAATCCGCATTACTTGGAGGCCAAGCAAGGGAACATCTAGAAGATACGTCGAACCTAGACCTTTGCTCACGTCAGACGAATATTCGGGCGAAATTATCAGAAACAGGATATACCAGGATGCTCCTAGAGATGTGACGGATCCCCACCAAAACCAAGGAGTTAACTCCCTGGTTTGGCGCGGATCCGTGATAAAAGCCGCGGATTCGCGGCCAATTGGTGGGGCCACGCGTCGATTTTTGACGCGTGGCCCCGTCTCGTCTTCCAGAAGCTACCTATGCCTATAAATAGCCCTGTATTTGGCCAAAATGGGGGCAGTTTTCGTTTTTAGGAGTAGTTTCTCATTTTTTCTAAGTTTTAGTGTAGTGTAGGTAGGTGTTCTTCATTTCATTTCTCTTGTATTTTTCTTTCTTTTTAGATCTTGTAGTAGGGCTGAGAGATTCAGAGAGAGATAGAGAGGGATTGATGTAATAGATGGTGACAATCTATGTAAAGGTGCCTCATTTCTTCTCCGATGTAATCTTCTCCATCTTCTACATGATGCTTTGCTAACTTCTTTTCTTCTCATGACAATCTAACTACTAACCACTAACCATCTAACCACTTACTTGATAATCCACATGAATCTAATAGCCTCTACTAGGTCTTGCTCTTGCAAGAGCCATTGATGGCTCATGATGATGGGTTCTAACATCTAACTTACTAACTTGCTAACCAAGCTAACTCTCTCTTATTTCATGCTTACTTCTAATGGTTTGATGAGCTAATGTTTGTATTAGCTTGCTTTTGATGCAAGTTTGAATGTGATGAACCATCTTATTTGCCATGCTTTGTATCGTCTCTTGAAGCCAAGGATTAGTGATGGCCAAGGATCCATGTGAGACAACTATCACTAAGAGGTTAGCATGGTTAGTGGAGCAATTAGTAGTTAGTAGCCATGAGTTTTCTTTTATTTTACTTTAAAAACTATTTTCAAAGTATCTTTTCATTGTTGTTTTCACCGCTTCTTTGTTTGTCTTTGTTTTCATTTTCTTTACCACAAGCTTCATCTTCTTTCCTATTTGTTTTCCGAACCACTCCTCTTTTGTTTTCTTCTCCGTTTGCATTGCCTTCTCCACCTACAACATGCTTGTTTTCCTTTTCTTTTCCTTCCTTTTCTTTTTCTAATTCTTTAACAAAGAAGAACTGTTAACAACAAAACGTGAATAAAAAAATGTTAATGCTTCTATCGTCTCCCATCCCTGTGGATTCGACCCGTTGAGCCAATTCTATAACAGAAGTATCGAGGGCACATTAGCACATACGAGTTTTTACATCGATTTCATAAATACACACTTTTGAGTGCTAGTTCCGCCCCGATCAAATTTTTGGCGCCGTTGTCGGGGAACGGGAATGGTTTTGATTTCATGTTTTTGTTAACATTGTCTTCTCTGTTTTGGTGTGCAGGATACTCTTTACAGGAAATTAACATTGCAGAACAAACACTAGCTTTACATCTCCCTGCTCTAGAAAGCAGGGACTCAGCCTCTAAAGAACCGCCGCTCAAACGCGACTTTTGCCGCGAAAACGCGGCCACGTTGTGCTAATTGTGTATCTTGTTGTGCTGGGATGTGTGAATTGTAATAGCTAGTGGATCTATACTATTACTTTCCTTCTTTGATTGCCTACACACCATAATAAATTAAAGAACTAACATACGGTATTTGGACGCTTTTAAAACGGCTTAGACATTTGCATTTAGGCACGTGTCAATTCAATTTCAATATACTGTAATTTTGTTCTGTTGTTGTGATTTGGACTGAGGTGTACATATGGCATTGCATATAGCATAGGACAAACACGTGGGTGATTTATCGCTTTATGTTATATTCTTGTCTATATTGCACACTTGCATAAATTGAAATTAAGGCATAACCCAATACAAGATAAGGTGGGGATTTCATCACCCTTCCTTAGCCCAAAAATCACTTCCCCACTCACACAACCCAAGCCCTAATAAAAATTGATGGATGTTGGCCCCTAGGGACATCTCGGACTCATTAAGAGATTGACCGAGGGTGAAACTTGTTTTGAATCTTACTCTTGTGAAATCGGTGTTTAAGGTTGGGGATTAAGAGGTTACGCCTCGAAGATACCGTGGTTTGACGTAATTAAGGCCGTTGCTTACGCACGGATACCTCACACCGTATTTTGCCCCTACCTGGCCGATTAGCTTGTGGTTGGATTCAAGCAACAACCTCCCCGGTTAATCGACCAGTTAGGAGTCGTCTAGGTTTAGGTCAACCTTAATATAGGCTTGGTTTTGATTTTTTCTTTTCTTTTGTTTGTTGTTTGATTTTTCTTTTTTGTTTATGATTGTTTGTAAAATGGAATTCAACAATAACAATTCTTTCAATCCTAATATGAATTCATATTTCACACCAACCCCATTCGATTCGGATAATTCCAACCCGGCTTTTTAAAATATGAATCAATCAAATACACCGGGTTGGACTTATCCGAATCAATACAACCCATACCCACATTCTTATGACTATAATTTCCAAAATAATTTAACTTGTCATAGAGTCAATGGGGATTCACCTCCCCCGAGTTTAATTTTCAACCTCCTTGTCCCCCATGTCCACCTTGTCCACTATTTCACAATATTCCTTCCCCGATTTCGCTTCCTATACTCCTTTTTCTGGACCTCCAATTGAAGAAAAATCTGAGTTAAGAATGAGTATAGAAGCCAATTTATAAGAGGTCGAGCGACTACCTCAGAAAAGGAGGGCCTCTCCAATTCCACAGTATTTTCAAGAGTCTTACTCAGTTCCACCTCCTTATAATGAACAACCATCTGTCCTGGAAATGTGTAAGGAACTCTTGTGTGAGTCCAAGCTTCAATCTCAAAACATTTTTAACTCACATTCTCCACAAAATTTTCAAAACCAAGTTCTTATACTTCCATTATAGAGCATCCACTTGTAGAAAAATCAAGTCTAGAAAAGCGTATAGAAATCTTGCAGGAATCTGCGTTACAATTTCAAAAATCTTCTTCTCAGTCTATTGATAAGTTGGAAACACAATTGAGTAAATTGGTCAATATTTATAAGAATGAAGAATCTCTCTCTTCTCCACCTTTGACCAATTCAAATATCTCTAACTCTATCAATTTGACCCATGACTCCTATTGTTTTGGAAACCAAAATTGCTACACTCCTTTTCTAGAACAACCAATTGAAGATACATCACATCTAGAAAAGAGTATAGAAGTCTTGCAAGAGTCTGCACTACAATTTCAAAAATCATCTATCGAGTCTATCAATAGGTTGGAAACACAATTGAGTCAATTGGTTAGCATTTATAGGAATGAGGAAACTCTATCTTTTCAATCTTTGACCAATTCAGCTGTCCCTAACTCTATTGATCTGACCCAGGACTCTTGTCATTTTGAAAATCAAGACTCAATTTCAGCACACCCACCTGAACTTGTCCAAACTTCAAATCCTATTGACATTTTGGCAAGTTATCCTTTTCCTAAAATTGAACTTGAGCATGAATATGATCCTGAACTTCCACTTGATAATTCAATTTCACTTCCTGATTCAATATTGACTGAGGTGTTTTTACCTGAATTCAGGCCTTTTTCGAGTCAGTATTGAATCCAGTGCTAATCCATTGTGAAATTGAATCATCAATCATTTATGATGATCATTTTGAACTTGACCAATTTCATACTTTTGAAAGTCCCATTGATAAATTGGCAAGTTCTCATTTTTATGAAATTGAACTCAATGACGAATGTGACTTTGATCCTCAAATTTGTGATCCAGTTCAAATTCCTGAATCAATATTGACTCATGTTTTGTTACCCAACTTGAGCAACATTTTAGAGTCAGTTTTGATTCCCATACCAGTCATTTTTGAACTTGAATCACTAATCTTCGAAAGTCACATTCCATCATGGGGAAATAAATGTGGACTTGATTTTCATCTTCTTGATTTGGACCCACTTCCTGAACCAATATCGACTCCCGAACCTTTGCTTGACTTAAGTCTTTTTCCTGAGACGGTATTAGTTCCTGTATTTCCTGAGTTCAAATCAATCATTCCATTCTGGGACAAGGGTCTTGATAAATTTGACTCTAAAATTATTTTGAAAATTTGGAAATTAGATAGGGTAAAATTTTTAATAAAAATTATACATATATACATCATTCTAGTGGGTTGTATTCTTGAGGTCTCTGGTGGGTTCCTCTGAACTCTACGCAAATTGGATTGGGCCGCATTTCGTGGACCAATCAGACCACCACCGGAACCACCACCTTGAGGTGATTTTTCCTTCCCTCTCTATTTGTTTCATGCATACATACATCACGATGCATTGAGGACAATGCATGAGATAAGTGTGGGGAGGGTTTACTAACATAGAGTTTTTAGATTTTCTTTCTTTTACCCTTCTTTAGGATACTTTTAGAAAATTTCCCTTTTGTATGTATAGGATTTTCTCTCTTTTTTTAAAAACTTTTTGAAATAAGAGACAAAGTTTTGATCTATTTTTAAGAAAATTAAGATGATCTTAGAAACTAAGGAAACCTCAATTATGACATCTTAAACCTTGTCGAAATAATGGATCTTGTTAAAATTATAGGCTAAGTAAGATAAATTGGAGAGATAGTTTTATCTTAAATTTTTTGCCTTAGATAGTATGCACATCACACTTACACATTTTTGGGATGGAAATAAAGACCTAAAATGCCATAAATAAAAGAAAAAAAATATATAACTAAAAAAAAATCACTTTTAAGCTGGATAACTATGCCTCAAGAAGTATGATTATTCACGCCTAATGGTGGTCAAAAGAAACAAATAATCCCCCTTAGTTTTGTGGCCTTATTTACTCGAGTCCTTAAACCCGAGGGATGTTTTCTCATCTGGTGCCCTAAAATCGTCTGGTCTGGGAGTCATCGGTTATAGGCTCACTACATGGGTGAACTAGAAAGCCTAAGAAAACTAAGGGAAGAAAAAAGAAAATAAATAAATAAATAAATATATATATATATATATATGAATATAAATAAATGGCTTGATGGTGGAGTTGAAATCCTCACTATCACAAAGTGTATATTATCAAGGTTTCATAAAAGATAAAATATTCAATCCAATTTTGAATTCTTACCTTAATTGAAGATAAGATCTTGCATAGAGACTAAGTTTAAGGAAGACTAATTTTTGGTGGACTTATGATCTTAGATCGCTTATATTTTTACAAAAATATTTCATAAACTTGTCTCTCTTTCAAAATGTGTTTTCAAAATACTAACATTTGTCTTCTTTCTTTATGGATTTTGTGGGCGCAATCCGCTGAAAACCCTCAAGAGACAACACTCCTCCTCTAGGGGTAACCTAGAGGTTTAACGGCTTGTTGCACACGCTCAGTGCAATCGCATCACCTGCGAAAGTGGTGTAATAACATTTGTAGTATAGTTTTTCTTTTCTGTTTTGCTCGGGACGAGCAAAAGATAAGTGTGGGGGTGTGATTAGTCTACAATTCTGCATTATTATATTGCATTTCCCTACCGATTTATGAATAAATTGTCGGTTTAAATTGTGTTTTGGTCTCTATTGTAGGTAAATCAAAAGTTTAAGGGCAAAGGAGTAATAAGAGCCTAATTAAACCCAATTTCGGGTAATTAAATCCGCATTACTTGGAGGCCAAGCAAGGGAACATCTAGAAGATACGTCGAACCTAGACCTTTGCTCACGTCAGACAAATATTCGGGCAAAATTACCAGAAACAGGATATACCAGGAAGCTCCTAGAGATACGACGGATCCCCGCACCAAAACCAAGGAGTTAACTCCCTGGTTTGGCCGCGGATCCGTGACAAAAGCCGCGGATTCGCGGCCAATTGGTGGGGCCACGCGTCGATTTCCGACGCGTGGCCCCGTCTCGTCTTCCAGAAGCTACCTATGCCTATAAATAGCCCTGTATTTGGCCAAAATGGGGGCAGTTTTCGTTTTTAGGAGTAGTTTCTGATTTTTCTAAGTTTTAGTGTAGTGTAGGTAGGTGTTCTTCATTTCATTTCTCTTGTATTTTTCTTTCTTTTTAGATCTTGTAGTAGGGCTGAGAGATTCAGAGAGAGATAGAGAGGGATTGATGTAATAGATGGTGACAATCTATGTAAAGGTGCCTCATTTCTTCTCTGATGTAATCTTCTCCATCTTCTACATGATGCTTTGCTAACTTCTTTTCTTCTCATGGCAATCTAACTACTAACCACTAACCATCTAACCACTTACTTGATAATCCACATGAATCTAATAGCCTCTACTAGGTCTTGCTCTTGCAAGAGCCATTGATGGCTCATGATGATGGGTTCTAACATCTAACTTGCTAACTTGCTAACCAAGCTAACTCTCTCTTATTTCATGCTTACTTCTAATGGTTTGATGAGCTAATGTTTGTATTAGCTTGCTTTTGATGCAAGTTTGAATGTGATGAACCATCTTATTTGCCATGCTTTGTATCGTCTCTTGAAGCCAAGGATTAGTGATGGCCAAGGATCCATGTGAGACAACTATCACTAAGAGGTTAGCATGGTTAGTGGAGCAATTAGTAGTTAGTAGCCATGAGTTTTCTTTTATTTTACTTTAAAAACTATTTTCAAAGTATCTTTTCATTGTTGTTTTCACCGCTTCTTTGTTGTCTTTGTTTTCATTTTCTTTACCACAAGCTTCATCTTCTTTCCTATTTGTTTTCCGAACCACTCCTCTTTTGTTTTCTTCTCCGTTTTCATTGCCTTCTCCACCTACAACATGGTTGTTTTCCTTTTCTTTTCCTTCCTTTTCTTTTTCTAATTCTTTAACAAAGAAGAACTGTTAACAACAAAACGTGAATAAAAAAATGTTAATGCTTCTATCGTCTCCCGTCCCTGTGGATTCGACCCGTTGAGCCAATGCTATAACAGAAGTATCGAGGGCACATTAGCACATACGAGTTTTTACATCGATTTAATAAACCCTCTTGCTACTTCTCAAAACCTGCCTTCAATTAGGAATTCCTTCTCGCCTAGTTTCGGAGATTCCTTGAGAAGAAGGTATTAGGGTATCAACACCCTGAATAGAGAAGCAATTCTCTAAAAGTCTCTGAATTCAAGAACGCACGGTGCGTCGTGAAGAAGCCTCTGCTTGTGGAGTCTCTTGTGCGTGTCCTCTCAGAAAGGCTCTACTTCTGGAGCTTCTGGAGATCATTTTCTCCATCCTCTCTCCTTGTACCCCTGGTGGGCTATTTATAGGAAGAGCAAAGGGTATAACCGTCCCTTGAAGATATGGAAACAGATTGAATCGAATCTGTTTAAATCTGGAAAGTAGCCTTGCTGCGAGGCTAGGATCAGCTTCTGCGAAGCTAGAAATGGCAGGTCGGTTGATCCTCTTGATTTGTTTTGATTCTTTCCATATTGTTGAAAGATCTCTCCTGATCCTCTTACTCGTTTTAAAGAGAGTCAAGAGTTTGTGGCAATCAACTGCCAAATTAGATCTTAGATTTGATCTTGATTAGATTTGATCCTGATCCCGATTAGATTTGATCTCATCTGGAGATTTGATTGGTCAAAGGTTGACCATGGCAGACCAATAGCGGCGCTGCCCGCTTTGAGCTCGCAGCGGAGCTGGAGACGATTTCTGGCGAAGTCCGAAAGAAACCCTTCGGCGGAGCTAGAAGTCCTCCGTGGCGAAGTTATAAGTTAGCTTCCTGGCGAGGCTTTGGATGGCTTCAAGGCGAAGTCGGGTGATACTAGCCTCTCAGGCGAGGCTATCCCTTTGGGCTCATGTGATGCTAAGTGCTAGCATCTTAGACCTGCTGAGGTCTGTTTAGATACAATCCGGGCTCACTGTCTGCTTGCTGGATCAGTGGAGTCCAAGTTGCTTCCTTGTCCCTCGGAGATGAGTGAAAACTGGTCTTCAGCTCGTCTGTCACTTGTCTTTTGTAAATGTCAACAAGTTTAGACATTGTTCGGACCAATAAGAATCTTGTCTTTTTTAAGTGTCAACAGGGCCCAAGCAACAATGATCAAACAAGGCCCAAATTCTCCAACAATTTCCAAAATCCACCTTATCAACAAAATTTTCCTAGTCAAAATCCTCCACACTCTTTCCAAAATTCACAAATGGAAACAAGACTCTCAAACATGGAAAGAAAGGTGGACACTCTAGTTAAAAGCCATGACACACTGGCTCAAGTCTTGACTAGGATAGAGATCCAACTGAATCAACAAGAAAGACAAAGGGGAACTCTACCAAGTCAACCATTGCCAAACCCTAGGAATCCTAGGCTAGCCAATGAGGCTTAAGACCCAAACCAGTGTAACTTGGTTCATACACTAAGATCAGGGAAACAAGTTGATAATCACGTATCCATGCCACAGGACCCATCTCAGTTGTCCATTCCATCTAGTTCCACTCCATCTCCACAAAACTCCAAAGAAACTGAAGTTGAAAAAATCAGCAAGACAGGTGCACCAACCTACAGCCCCATTTCCAAATAGGCTTATGAGCAACAACAATGCACACATGGAGAAACTACTCGAGGTGTTCAATCAGGTTAGGCTCAACATCCCACTTCTTGATGCAATCCAACAGGTCCCTAGTTATGTCAAATTCCTTAAGGACATGTGCACCAAGAAAAGAAAGACAAATGTGCCTAAGAAGGTTTTTCTAGCTACTAACATTAGTGAGCTATTGTCCAACCAGATCCCAATCAAGTACAAGGACCCTGGTTGCCCCACCATTTCTTGCACAATAGGTCGAGCTGAAATCAATCGAGCACTCCTCGATTTAGGAGCTAGCATTAATTTGCTTCCTTTCTCCGTATATCAACAACTTGGATTAGGTGAACTCAACCCAACCCAAGTTACAATTCAATTGGCTGATCGATCAATTAAAGTTCCTAAGGGAGAGATCAATGATGTCCTCATACGGGTGGGAGAATTCATGTACCCAGTCGATCTCATTGTTTTAAAGACACAATTGTTGGCCCAGAGGCCTTCCACTCTAGTTTTGATGATGATTAACTCATGTAGTTATGTTTACTAATAATCTTGTGATTTTAGTTTCAGATCATTTATCAAGATATTAGTTGGTGATTGCTTCAACAAGATGGTTTGGAAGCTTTCACATGGTGATTCCAGAGCCCGAGCATCAAGATCATACATAGCCTAGCTCGTGGATCACGGAGTTTTGGATCGGGTCGACTTGAAGATGAAGATCGTCAAGAAGACTTAAGTATCCATAGTTTAGTGTGTTTAGATCCATTTGTAAAGACTAGATAGTTGATATGCTCAAATGCACAATACACACACGTTTTATGTTTGGATATTGGTTTTCGATTTTTGGCTTAACCGATATTTGTTTTCATGAATAGTAGATCAAAACAAGTTTAATTGGTTTATGTATAGTAGATTCATTCTATACATGCGTGCTTAACTTCCTAGACAAACTTATTTTGACTTTTTATTCATGTGTTAAAAATTCAAGTTTGATTAAATACAGGTTTTGGTTTTTGATAAAATTTTTAAGACACAAAAATGATTCAATATGTTTGATATTTGTCTTGAAATTTTTATCACAAGTTTGTATTTCAATATAAAATGATAAAACTATTTTGTGGATTTTTAGAAGTTTTATGGGATTTATAAGAATAATTTTTACCCTATTTTTCTGACCCAAAACAATACCTGACAGGCTCTGTCGGTCGACCGCACGGTCGACCGACCCATAAGCTGGTCGACCGGGCGGTCGACCGACGTGCACAGCCTGTGCATGTCTGGGCCTGGCATTGGGCCGGTCGACCGGACCAGAGAGCTCTGCTCTCTGTTTTTGGGCGGTCGACCGAGTTCCTCCAACGGTCATATTCATGACCGCGGTCGACCGCCAGCCGCGCTGGCTGACAAATTCAGCCAACGGCTAGTTTTAGGGTTTGGGCTATATAAACCCCATTTGTTTTGGATTTTGGCAAAGATTTTTTACAAGAAAAATTTCTCTATTCTCTGGTTTTTAAAACAAGTTTTCAAAAGTGTTTAGAGCTTCAAAGATCAATCTTTATTGTTTTAAGAGTTTTTGGAAAATCAAAGAAAATAGAAATTTGGGAGATTTGTATTGTTATTCATTTCTATCTTTTACAAATAGTTTTCCCAAGTATTTTTCTTTGAGTTTTATTTTTCAAACTCTAGTTTTTCCACACTTGAGCTATCTTCTATCTTATTCTATTAGGATCATTATTTGTGGGGAAAAAGAAATTGTTTATGGTTGAAAGATACCACCAAGTTGTAAACCCTCATTTGTTGTATCCCTCTTTGGTAGAGGTTGATTGGAGTAGTGTTTGCTCCCTCTTTGGTAGAGGTTGAGATTGTTGTTTACTCCCTCTTGGTGAGGTGGAGTTGGTGTTGGTTTGGATCCCTCTTCGGTAGAGGTGGAGTGTGTTTGTATTGTCTCAGTGGAGGTTGTTGGTTGAGAGAGGAGTTCGGTACTCCCTTGTTGTACAAATCCTCCTCGGTGGAGGTTCCCTCAGTGGGAGTCCTCGGTGGACAAGTTAGTGGATTGGAAATCCTTCTCAGTGAAGGCGGGGGACGTAGAGCTAGGGGCTCGAACCTCAAAACATATCTTTGTGTTTGCGTTTGATCCATTTTCTCTAACTCTCTCT